>JAEMPF020015872.1:5000-10000 GCA_022496165.2 Catalaphyllia jardinei | reverse complement strand
TTGCAGCTCTCGTGGGCTCACGTTGCTACATATCACTAACATTGACTTAACTTGTTTAAATCGTAGAGGTGTCCACCTTAATCGTAAAGGGTCCGCACTTCTTACGAATTGCTATGCCGATTTTCTTAGGTCTAGTTGAACATCTGGTAGTCGGCCTGCTATCCCTACCTCGCCCCGGTCAACTGATAATTTTAACTGTGACTTTGGCCACGATTCTGCATCCCAGCCAGACTTAACTTTCAATTTACCCAAACTTAAAGGCTTTAAAATTGCATTTCTTAATATTGTCAGTTTACCTAAGTACCTTGACGAGCTTCGCTTAAGAATGCTATCTCAGACACTAGATATACTAGCCTTAAGTGAGACTCGTCTTGACAACACCTTTACTGATTCTGCAACGTCAATAGAAGGTTATTCACTTGTTAGGCGTGACCGGTGCAGAAGCGGTGGGGGTGTTGCCATTTACGTTCGTAACGTCATTGATTATAAAATCAGATCCGACCTTTCTGACCCAGACCTCGAATTCATATGTATTCAGATTCAAAAACCCAAGGCCAAACCATTTCTTCTCTCAAACTGGTATAGACCTCCGAATTCACCAATTTAGCTATTTGATAAGTTCGAGATCCTCCTGGGAAAGATTGAGGCGCAAAATATTGAATCAAATATACTTGGTGATATAAACTGTGACATGTTGGCAACCTCCCCAACTAACGAAACTAGACACCTTATCGAGCTCTGCGAATCGTATCAATATACCCAACTGATCAAGGAGCCTACACGCATCACATCAAGTTCTAAATCACTTATTGACTTATTTCTTACCAATGAGCCGGACAAATTTGTTACATCAGGCGTGTCTCATATTGGCTGTAGCGATCACAGTCTAATTTATGTCTCAAGAAAACTAGCATGCCCTAGGTCGTTCCCGCGAATCATTGAATCAAGACAATACAAAAACTTTATGCTCGATTACTTTATGGATGACATTGCGCTGGTTCCCTGGGGCATGGTTGAGCTAATAGACAACCCTATAAGAGCATGGGAGGCGTGGAAACACTCTTTTTTGGCAGTAGCCAACCTTCATGCTCCAGTTAAGAAAAAGAGAGTTAGAAACTCCAAGGCCCCCTGGCTTACCCCTGAAATCAAACAATTGATGTGGGAAAGAGATAGAACAAAGCGAATCGCCACCGTTACTAATGATCAGTTGAAATGGGCAGAGTACAGACGGCTCAAGAATCGAGTTAACCATTCTATTAAGGCTTCCAAAAGGGATTACTATCATTCTTACTTTGAGGATAACGTTGGAAAAGCAAAAGCAACTTGGAATGGAATAAATACACTACTATCGCGAAAGAAAAACTTTGCTCAGGCGACAAAATTGATTATTGGTGAAGCGGTGATAACTAACCCTTGTGAGCTCAGCAACGCATTTAACAGGCATTTTACTGAGATAGGCCCCAATTTAGCGTCTCAAATAAATCCCCCTCGTGCCAGCTTTCGTGATTTTGTGGAATCTTGTGACAGCACCTTCGAGCTAGAACTACTCACCACTGACGAACTGCGCAACCTTGTGAACGATATCCCTTTGGGCAAGGCAGATGGCCTTGATGGTATCCCTATTTCCCTCATAAAGTTATCATTTAAGTTCATTGCATCTTCCTTGACTCATATTTTTAGTTTAGTTATTTCCACTGGAATCATTCCCAACGACTGGAAGAGTGCTAGAATAACTCCAATTTACAAAGCTGACTCGAGTGTTGACCCAGCAAATTACAGGCCTATTTCTGTACTTTCTGTAATAGGCAAACTCTTTGAAAAAGCCATTTTTAATCAGGTATATGCATATTTAAATGAAAACAACCTACTTTCTAAATATCAGTCTGGCTTTAGACCCATGCACTCTACTCTTACGGCTCTCATCGATATCACAGACAACTGGTATCTTAACATCGACGGTGGTTTGACAAATGCCATTCTGTTTATAGATTTAAAGAAGGCATTTGATACTATTGACCATGAGATCCTTCTGTCAAAGTTGGAGCTGTATGGGTTTAAAGGTGCAAGTCTGAATCTTTTTCGAGACTACCTCTCTGACAGAACTCAGGTTACAGTTATTAATAATGTGAAGTCGGAAACCAGTCGCATACGTTGTGGGGTGCCCCAAGGCTCAATCCTCGGCCCCCTGCTATTCCTACTGTACATTAATGACCTTCCAAACTGTAACCTTTTATCAGATGTGAGGATGTACGCCGACGACACTAACCTCACGTTTGCCTCCAGCGACCCTGAAGAGCTGTTTTCATCCCTGACTCACGATCTGAACAATTTGAAACAGTGGCTGGACTCTAACCGACTAAGTCTGAATGTCGTCAAAACCAAGTGCCTGTTTACAGGGACAAGGCATAAAATATCTTTGCTCCCTAGTGAACCTCACATTTGCCTTGATGGCCATTTAATTGAACGAGTCAATTGTTACAAGTGCCTAGGTGTCCAGGTGGATGAAACACTCTCGTGGGAAGCTCATATCTCTGAGGTCGTTAGCAAAGTTGCTAAAGTACTTGCTGCCCTTAGGAGGCTAAGACCGATATGTCCCCAAAGTACCCTCGTTGCAATATATAAGTCACTGATTCTTCCACATCTCGATTATTGCAGCGCTGTGTGGGGATGTATCGGTAATGGCCTCAGCCAAAAACTAGAGAAACTACAAAACAGGGCAGCACGCATCATAACAGGGTCTGGCTGGGATGTCAGATCTGCCCAGATTCTTTGTGCCCTCAAATGGGAAAGCCTCGCTGACAGACGTTCTAAACAATTGAAATCTTTAATGTTTAAAACCGTTAATAACCTTGTACCCGAATACCTGTCTGATAAATTCACCAGCGTAAATACCATCCACAGACACAATCTTCGGGGCGCCCAACATAACCTTTTCATTCCACGGCCGAACACTGAGGCACTCAAGAAGAGTTTTCGTTATAGGGGTGCATTAACATGGAACGATCTGTCAGTGGAGGCTAGGCAGGCCACTACTTTAAATAGTTTTTATTCCGCTATCGAATGTTAGTAACAACTTGAAGAAAAATTCCTAAGTTAAGTTAAGTTAAAATAATTAAAATAAGTTAATTAGTTAATATAGCTAGAATAGTTAAAATAGTTAAAATGGTTTTGTAATATTTTTAGTCTTAGCTTTTAAGTACTACGTTATATCTTTTAAGGTTAATGTGCACGGCTCTTTAGAAGACCACTTTTTAGTGAAATGATCCCGTGGGTAAATAAAGTTATTGATTGATTGATTGATTGAATAAGGGTCTTTGAACAACACCTCTCTACGTTACTGCAAGTGCTTCTTCGTCATGTGCTGTGTTTCCGTGTTGTTGGAGATATTTTAGTACTGGCGACAATTTGGAGTTCTTTGAATTTCTTAATTTTGACAGATGTACCGAGACGGGGCTTACAGACCTCATATTGGCATATTGATGAGGCTTTAAATAATAGTTGCCTGACCCCCATGCTCTGTTTAATACAGTGGGCATAAATGGCAACTGAAATAGCTTATTGTCCGTATGATGGCACTCACGGATACCCGGGAAAAGCTAATCAATTTATGTTGTTTTCAATAAAGGAATCATACTCCACATAAAGGGAACAAAAGAGCCGGTTAACTTTAGTTCCTCTCAAGGGGAACACTTTGAATAGCTTAATCGCTTTTCCGAGAGCAATTTACACTTTGAATGGAGACAATCCATGTTTTTAGGTTGTAGTCAAGTCCGTTCTACAATATATAGCATTGGATATGGAAGTTACGTCGGAATTGTAAGACTTTTGCTCTTTTTCCAAAGGGAATGGTGACGTTTAGGAAACGATCATCACCATCACCATCACCATAATCATAATGGCTTTATTGGTAACATCTCTACAGAGTAGCTCTTCATTTACTAATTACAACAATAAATATTTATATAAAGTAATACAGTTAAATAAAATGTGTAAAACTATGCTATAATATGTACAATACTTCACTCGCTAATACCCTTTTTTAATTAATGTTTTGTAGCGAAGGAGAGAAAAAAAATATAAAAAAATAAAAATAAAAAAAATGAAAAAAAAAATATCATAAATTCTGGTCAAAAATTAAAGTCATAAATTCCGGACAAATCTCATATATCTTGCGAGATTAATACCAAAAATAGCCTGTAGCTGTGTATAGAAAGAGGATAGTTTGTTACTTTTGGCGGGTTAAGTTGTCTCTCTAATTCAACGTTTAAGAAAAATTAAGAAAACATTTTCCGGAAGCACAGTTCCCAGTGTTTCTTAAGACACTTTCGGTTTAAAAGCCGTATATCCGAAAGTACATTATGTAATGTTTTAAAAAACGAGCAGGAGTGTTTTATCGGGGTTATAACCACAAGGCGGAGCCGAGTGGTTTTAGACCCGATGTCGAGTTTTTTGAACGGCTTCAAAAATATTCCACTAAAAGCGTGTGTTTTGGGAGTCCGAACAAAGGTTCAAATTGTGAGGGGAAGATATTAGCATACAAGAAAAACAAGCTATGTCTTATCAGTATTCTTTATATAAAAAATACTAACGAGAAGTGTGTTATCGGATATAAAGCTCATGCATGTGATGCTTTATCGGTGTTTTGATAGGCTGTTAGGCTCATGAATCATTAATGAAGTTTTGAAAAATCGGAAAACCATTATTAAATGATTTATCAAAATAATCCGCCAAAAGGAAATCAGTCCCATCCAGTTGGGTTTGGACAATATTTCATGCTCGCACTACTGCGAAACAGAGCATCGCATTTATACATTAACTTCCTTCAAATACGGGCTTTCATTTAGAAAGATTGTTTTGTTCTTGCCAGGCAGAACTCTATCGGCTTTCCTTCAGAAAATCTCTTTACATCCAGCAAGCGGTGTGTCGCGCCCGCCATTGCACAGAAGCAATTTTTGATTTGCCCTGCCCCCAGAACCCTGGGACAAGACCTCCTTAAGATG
>JAEMPF020015872.1:0-2500 GCA_022496165.2 Catalaphyllia jardinei | reverse complement strand
ATTTGGAATTAATTTGCACTTGTGAGTTTTTCAAAAAGCGAAATTGCACTCGCCGAAGCGGCTCGTGCAATTTCAGCTTTTTGAACAACTCACTCGTGCAAATTAATTTCAAATTGAACTCGAAACCGTATGATTACCTATACAAATCTACTAGCGTTCTATCATGGATGCTGTTCTCGGCAAGATTTCCGTATAACCCCATACATTTATTATGCATACAGTTCTTTGTTTAACTAAACAATAGCTGAAACAATGGAACTCCTGTGAGACTTATCTGTCGCATACTTTTAGATCTAAAATACGGAAAAACTCAACGATTTTTTGAAGACTTAGACAAATTTTACGAATTTTAAGTCTAAATTGCGGAAAACGGAAAAGAAATATCATATTTTAGGGCGCATTATTAGCATTTTAAAATTGAGCCTAAGCTTGAAACTGCTTAAAATAACGGCGATGTCAGTCTATGCGCTCGTTTTAAAATGTTCAAAAGTAGTGATTTAGGCCTCAGAAAAGGCTGCTTGCGGTTAGCTTTAAAATGTTGATCGGGTCAGCGAGTGTTCTACTTATTTTGCGAATCAAAACAATGTTAAATAAAATTCTTGTTACCTCTCGTCTCACTCTGCATTTTACCCCGTTGATTTCTGTCCTCAAATTCACTCCCAAGCAATGAATCTGTGTCTGTTGTTTCTTTCCTGTATCAAGAAGTGATCGGAGCACGGACAGTGCATACATTGGTACAAAGAACTATTTGCGCATCTTTGCATACTACATATAATGTTGATGTTTCCAAAAGGATCATCTCCATAGTGCTTACGCCACAACCATTCCTGTAGGTCACGTTCCAAGAGATCTTCGTACGTTCCTGTACGAGGCATACTTTGTTCGACTCCCCACTATATATTTTCAAAGCAGTGGGTGTGCACACCTGTGTCTGGGTCGACAAAGTTTAGGCCATGGTTTAACTTTGAGACGACTACAGCCCTCGTCTTTTAGGTAGTCGTAAGCTTTCCACATGTCGTTTAGCAAGCTTGTATTCCCAGCAATAGGTGGCCGCGTATGATGGGTAGAACTGTGTCCCTTTGCCCTAGGAACAAGGAAACAGGCTTTGGTCCCGCGGCAGATTGCGCCGAAGACCCACTGTACTTCGATGTAGTGACAGCAGTTGTACTTCGTTTTGCAAAACTTCTTGCATCATTATGTCAACTGCTTGTGCTTGTTCTGTGTTTCTGTTGAGTTCTGAAACATGATTTTCAACCAATCAATGGGTGAATTTTCTTTGGGCTATTTTCTGGTGGATTAATGGCCTGTTGGGTGTATGATGTCATCAGCGCAAAACATTTTGGGTAGACCTGTAGATGCCTCTCGACTCTTCCCAGGAAAAATTGATAATTGGTAAAAATAGTACTAAATGTGTCTATGGCTGAAGCATTTCGTGACTTGTGTCTGTTGTAAATTAATGGTCAATAATTAATGGTAAATGCATCTTTTTACAGTTGTTTTGATAAACTGGCAGGAAAAATTGAGATGAAGCCCAGGACAGTTGTATTAGGAAGAGAGGTATTTTGCTTTTTTTTATTTATTTATCACCATGTGCTGTTAACTCTGTATGGAGGTTTTAAACCTAATAATACCTGTATTGCCCATTTTGTGAGGTAACATGTATCTGAAAATTCTGATTTGTAATTAAAAACAAAAAAAATGTAAAACCATAAAACATACTGCAGTAAGCAACTGTATGTAACATTTAATCAAGCAAGGGCAAGAAAAAATGTAGGCAGTACAATGTAAGTTTGATCTGACCTGTGAATGATGCAATTTCAGGATTAAATGCAGATTAAAACAGGAATGACTTATGATGTGTATTTTGTGTGGATACAATTAAAAAAGACTTTCCTAACAAACTGTGTTTTTGGTTCTGTTTTCAGTCTGCCACTCAGAAGTTTCCTCGTAATGTCATTTGTAATCAGAAATACAATATCTTAACTTTCATCCCATTGGTAAGCATTAATAATCCCCAGGGCTTATATTCGCAAAAGACATGAGGCAAGGGTCTTATTTTTTGGGGGTTGAAAATTTATACCTGCTGTATTTTTTGGATCAAGAGATCTGTAGTGTGTGATTTTAGGTCCTTAAAAATATGTATTTTGGGGGGTTTCCAGGAGATGAGTCCTGTGTGTAAATGTGGAGCGCATGGGAGGATGAAGAGACACTGACAGACATACCAATTTCATTAGCTTATTAATGCAAAATCATACAGCCACGAGAAGAGTCTGATCGAATAAATCAGTATTTAGGTATTTAAGTCTTGTAGGTAGGAAAGTATTATGTCAGGTATGTTTTTTGGGTGTAAAATTTCAGGCTTGTGTAATTTTTGGGTTTGCAATATGAAGGTCCATCAGGTCCCTCCCCCTGTCATGTATACTGCAAGTATACCCCCCTGGGAATTACCCATTCATTCATGGCAATAGGCCATGTTCAATATATCAATATTCTCACATGG
>JAEMPF020023615.1:82000-94003 GCA_022496165.2 Catalaphyllia jardinei | reverse complement strand
GGGCTATACGGGGACTTGCCGCTGCATAGG
Organism: Catalaphyllia jardinei; assembly: GCA_022496165.2. NCBI lineage: Eukaryota > Metazoa > Cnidaria > Anthozoa > Scleractinia > Caryophylliidae > Catalaphyllia > Catalaphyllia jardinei. The sequence goes on along the minus strand of JAEMPF020023615.1, from coordinate 93,973 downwards.
GTATGGTTTTTCGGCCTCACTGTCCTAAACAGGGTATACAATTTGACTTGCCTTTGTCATAAACAGGTTTAAAACCTGTGCTAAACAGGGTATGGTATTATGAGCCGAGAGACTTTAACCCAGACTTTGGGTAGTGTCTTTCTTTTTTAGCCTGCGACCCGGAGCTTGCGAGAAGTTGAAAAAACATGTAATCGAGCGGCCGACAAGCGATGCGTTTCTTTTCCTGATTTGCATAATGTCAACTGAGTAAAGTGACTGTTAACCGGACATTACAATGTCATCAATCAACATCAGACCATTTCTGGACAAGAATGCTATTGTTGTCAGTATCTAATGTAAAATATTTTTCCACTTAGCAGTATTATAACATATGCGCATTGACAGAACAGATTGTACTGGTAGGTCTAGTTTCTCTGGTTGGATAACGTGATGAAAGAAATATGTCACTGTGTTGCACAGGCATGAGAGATCATGCTGGAAAATATATATTCTTTAGGGATTTTTTTCTCTCTTCCGCTTACCGTATTTACTCGTGTATAAGTCGACCTTTTACGACCAAAAATTCAGCCGAAAAATCGCCCTCGACTTATACACGAGTCATACACAAAGACCTGACAAAGCAGTCCAAGAAATTAGCATAACAATTGCCTGAAGAGCATTCGGAAAACTGAGTTTACAAAACGAGTCCTAATTGTGGTCAAGTTTCTTAGTTTTCAGCGCAGTCTTCTTCAACAAAAAAGTGTGAAATAAAATTAATGTTAAATCCTTTAAACGTAAACCTACTGGATTTTTGATCTTTTGATCTGTGGAGCATACATTTCTGGAGCTTCGCTGCTGTTTACAGTGCTGAACTTTGCGTTTTCATCGAACGATTACTGTAGCTTAGTGACCTGGCAAACTTCAGAAAGCACTTGGAGTTATCTTAGTTTCCAGTACTCCTCAAATTTGTAGTTTGGTTTCCAAGTTTTCCAAGATGGCGTTGTTTTTATTGAGCGATCTTTCGAAGCTCTTCTGCGTTCCTTTGGTCTTTTTACCGTATCTAATCTCTTTTTAAACTCAACATCGAGTTCAACGTTAGTTACATGTAAATGCAAGGCGATTTACTCCCAAACATCATGAAATACTTGACTAGTAAATCGAAGAGCTCGTATGTGCTTAAATCGTGATTAAACAAGTCTTGATAAACTTCACAGCGTAAGATTACACCTCTGCTTTTTTTAATTCACCGTGGTTTCAATACATTCTCAGGAAGTAAAGATTAACGTTTTGGGAAATTTCTATTGGTCTGAATTTTATTTCTTTAACCATAAGTGATGAAAAATCTGATTTTTGACCTGGAAAATGAGGAGTCGACTCATTATACAGCAATTGAAGAAATCATTCGTATTTTGTTTGCTATTTAAAAAAAAAACACCTTTCTTTATATAGATGCAATGACGACATTTTGCTATGGTAATTGAGAGCTTAATGCTTCAATGAGCAACAAAAGAGTTGAGACACTTGGCAGTAAAACTCGATTTTCTGCGTCTTGGAATCATTTCTCCCCCTTTCCCCCAAAACAATGTTGATTTTTCTATTTCTTTGACTGCACAGACTACAGCGCCTACACAACATTGAATTGGGGGGCTGGGGGTATCAGAGATTTAACTCTAGATGCAAATAAAATAGAGCAAATGCTTAAGTATCGAAAATCGTCTTTTCCTAAAAGTGTCTCAACTACTTTTGTCGCTCATTGTCTGGAGGCTATTTATGCAAATTATAGCAATTTCCTTTATATACCTAAGCTATAGCAAGTTTATTTTTACAAAAGCGACTAAATGCGTGGTCCAGAGTGATTCCTGACTAAAGAAAAAGTGACACGTGTTTCTTTCTCACCGAAATTCCGATACGAAGACATTACCTGGTGTATCCCGTTAATAAATGGATCCATATTTAGCCCTTAAGGTGGTGTTTATCACCACTTTTTCTCTTTTAAAGCGTTCAAAGAGTGTCTACCTCACTTTCACTCAACGCAATTCTCACTATGACATCATGGCTATAAGTGTTTCTCTACTCAGTTGTCATATTTTGACGAAAAAACAGAAATTGCATCGTTCTTTGGCAAAAATCTCTATGTCTGACCTCAATACCACACTTTACCAAAACAGATGACCTGATAATGACGTCACAGCAACATGTACATATCATTTTGATAATAGCATTGTACTGAGCACATCAAAATGTTTTAGCGCACATCAGATTGTTTTAGTGCTTTTACGCTTTTACTGGGCGAGTTTCCAACGGTTTCCCATTGGTAAACCTTTTGCATTGAAAAGTTAATTTATTCTATTTTTTAACACTTCACCATTGATAAAACATTGAGAAGTCATGACATGAAGTTCAAAAGCGTGATAAAACAAGCGATCTCATGTAATTTTGTCCGCTGAACAGAATGCTGTTAACGGAATGCTTCTAACACGTAAGTGTGATGTAAAAATGATGCCATTACACATGTTCAGCTGTCGCTAAACTAATAAAAATGTGCCTTCCGAGCTTTTATATCATAGTGTCTCATTTTAATTTCTAATGTACAAAGGTTTTGCTTCTTTTTGTCAGTTTAGCTTGAAATAACGATTATTTAATGCAGATAAATGCAGTTTTTTCACTGGTAACCACGATTAACCACAAGTGACCACAGGTAACCAAATGATGGTTAAAAGGATACTATTAATATTGATTTAGTCAGTTCATGGTTACCAGTGGTTCACCGTTGATTTTCCTGCACAGCGGTTGTTTGAATTACTCCAAGATAGCCTGCTTTGGGAGTATCACCAGTAGTTCGTATTTCAACAATTACTCTCTTATTTCATTCCTATTTCGGAGAGAAATAGGAAGAAGACGACCAACACCCTAAATTGGTGAGGTCACGCGCGAATGTCACGCAAGATTACACTTCCAAAAAAAGTGATAATTTCCTTAAATTTTCGTACTCATGAGCAAGCTTGCCATAATTTTCCCATAAGAAGAACCCAAATCCCATAATAAAGCGATTACGGGCATTTCAATTAAGTACTAAACTGGCTATTGTACCAGAACCAAGTTTACTGTTTCAGACAATGAGCGACAAAAGTGTTGAGACAACTGGCAGTAAAATTCGATTTTCTGCGTCTTGGAATAATTTCTCCCCCTTTCGCCCAAAACAATGTTGATTTTTCTATTTCTTCAACTGCACAGACCACAGCGCCTTCACAACATTGAATTGGGGGGCCGGGGGTATCAGAGATTTAACTCTAGATGCAAATAAAATAGAGCAAATGCTTAAGTATCGAAAATCGTCTTTTCCTTAAGTGTCTCAACTACTTTTGTCGCTCATTGTTGATGGCTTTTTGTTTAGTTTAAGTGTAGAGATGCAACAACTCAGCTGAAAACTGGGTTTTAGACACATCGAGGATGATTTCTCTGATTTGAATGACTTGTTAAACAGTTTAAATTCCTGTGCATTTCATCACTTGTCCTAAACAGGGTCTTGAAATGGAGGCTGTTGTCCTACACAGGGTAGGGTTTTTGGCGTATTTTTGTCCTAAACAGGGTCAGGATTTCGAACCCTCGACGACACCCCTATACCCAAACTTGGTTAAAGTAACCCTTCCCCCCCTGCGGGCTGCAATGATCTTCACCAATATGTAACCCAATAATGTACAGTGTAATTATTAATTAACCAAATTATGCTGTTTTCAGTTGACCAGTGCTACTACATTGTTGTAATGTGATGTTAAAGTGCACAAATTTACAAACATGCCCGGTGTGAACTTGTCAAATGTATGAACTAGCCAGACAGTGTAGATTACAAAATTTTCTGCATGTTGGCATTACCAGGTAAGATATTTCTTGAAGCATGTTTTGTAATTAATAATTTCTCAGACATTGTTTTCTACAAGGAAAGATTCATATCCCACAAGTTCTTTCTTTATAATTAAGAGTTCCCTGTCCTGATACTTTGGAATTTCTAAAGAATGGCCACAAATGGGTGTTGGAGGTCAATATCTTCTGGAATTGCACATTCAGAATTTAATAAGCAAGAACATCAGTTTTTATCCTGACAAAGTCTGATTTTCTTTTGCAACCTGAACTAATATAAGTAAAAAGTGAAGTCTTGGAGCCAAGACTGGCTCATAGCTGCCAGAGAGTATCCTGGTTTCTGTAGCATGAAGCAGCTAGAAGTATTTCTACTTCCCCTGGACGGGATGCGAGTCCATTGCAGGTCACTCCCCAACAATTTTGTTAGTCTTCCCCAACAATTCGCCAGTACCCATTTATACACCTGGGTGGAGAGAGGCACTGTGAGAGTAAAGTGTCTTGCCCCAGAACACGACACAATGTCCCCAGCCAGGGCTCAAACCCAGACCGCTCGCTCCGGATTCGAGTGCACTAACCATGAGGCAACCGCACCTCCCTAATTAAATATACAGTTGTACAATATTATTATATATACAATCAAACAGCCCGATGTTGAGTTTACTCTCGTGTGAATCGCTGGCCAATAGTTTGGTACAGTTGTCGTTTATTTTAGCTTCACTTCGATTGAATTGAGTTTAAAAAGGTTTCTCAGTTCTGGGCTCAGTTTCTTTGATTGCTTTATGTCCATTGGCATTGTCTAGATTTGTCACGCTGGCCAAATTTTGCACACTAATAATGTTATTAGATAATTATAATATTAATGATAATTAATTTTGATTGTTTTTTTGGTTCAGGCTGCCAAGCTTGACTGCTGGGCACCCTAGCCAGCATGTTGGGCAACCTGAATTAAAACATGAAAGATTTTCAAAGCAGCCATGGTCAGGTGAGATATTTCTAAAGGATTATAAATTTAAAGTGCTTATGATTGCTTAATTAGGCAATGATTTTTATTGTAAACAATATCTTACTGAGTGTAGAGCACAGAGACAACTCAGTGTTACGAGAGAGATATTAATGTGTGAAAAGTTCTATAAACAAAAGCATCCTGGAACAAATTAATTCATCATCGATGCAGCTTCTGTGAGATCACATATATCAAGGCTGCTATTTAACGAGTGGGCAGGTTGCCTGAGGTGCCTGAGTTACAGTTGCAGGTGACTAGAGTTGTTTTCAAGGAGCCTGAGTGGGCACCTAAATAGTAGTTTTTATTCACATCTACATGTAATCTGTCGGATGACTTCAATCTTCTCATGAAATTGGTCAAAAATTCATTCACACAATAAATTAAAAAGAAAACAATTAACAGCTACTCTGGTCCTGTTTTGCATTTATCACGAGAGATATGGGCCAAAACAGAGCAACAAAGTCTCTCTCCATTCACAAATTTGCTGAAAACAGTCATATTTGAAAATCGCCCAAAAATGCATTGCAAGCTCTGATTATTGAATAAGATTTTCGACATCATGTATGCCAATGGATTGTCTCTGTTGATCCCCTACTGATTCCAAGCTGCAAAATAACTACTTTGACAAAAAATATTTTTGGAATCGGAGTGATGTCTGCTTCTGACATATTTGCAACTGAATAAAGATAAATTTATCTAAAATCTAAGGCTTTTTTGGCCCGATACATGTATACTGAATACGGTAAATTTCTTTAGTTTCTGAATGGATATAATTTTACGACCTAAAAGTCAAAATAATCAAGCAACTAGCCAGCAAAAATAAAACATTATTGCAATTCTTTTTGCATACTAGACTTGTAGTTTCTTAAATTATCAAGCAAACTGTTCAGTTCCGCCCAATATACAATAGTGTATTTTCTCCAAAGAAGCAGCCAATATACTGTAGTAATGCTGCCTCAAATCACCTTTTGTTTATCCTTATGTCTCACGCCTGGGAAAGGAAAGCACATTTAATTTCAGAAAGGCCAAATTCAAACCCCCAAAGTGTCTTTCATTTTTATTTGTTTTCATTGCATTTTGTGGTTTGTACAATGAATTTTGTTGTCTTAAAATAGAATTACAAAACTCAAAAACAAAGGCAGCAATACAAATTTCTGTAAAGTCGCAGCACCTGCATGGATACACCAATTAATGAATTTGTTTGACCATAAATAGTGTTCTTTCTTAATCATGACCTGCTCACTTAGCTGAATGCTTTGAATATTTCCGCTCATGAGCGATTGGTCTAAACATGTCAGGTGACTAAATATTGCCAAGCTAAAACTGTGGAATATCTAAGAAAATTCCACAGTTAAAATTCAAAACTGTGCGTGTTGCAAAAACGATTTGAAGGATAATAAACACAATAGGCATTTGGCGCCAAAATATGAACAGATATTTGTCCCTGGACATTCTCTGCTCCTCAGAGCTCACCTTAAAGCTCGCTTCTTGAAACAGATAATGTCTGCAGGCAAATATCCAAGCATACAATGTAGTTTTGTGCCAAATGGAGGCTATTAAAATATTAGTGTCTCATGGAAAATCTCTGCCCCCAGAGCCCTCCCCCAAATTTCCACAATCCACTCCACCCCACCCCACCCCACCCCACCCCCTCCTATTGACCACAGGGAATTTTTCCTGGGCTCCTAAAAAAGTGGCTTGGACTCCTAAATTTTGAAGTTAGGAGCCTGAAGAGCTCCTTAAAAATTTCCTTAGGCAACAGCCTTGAATATTAATGGCACATACACTCTACATACATGTAAAAGAATTCAATTATTTATTACTTTCTTTGGTTTCTCTGTATTTTCAGACAACTTGATGCGATCTTAATTTCTGCACAACCTTCAAACTGACTTGGAAGTTGAGTTCTGCATTCCATCCTGTGTGCAGTAACATCGTAACTGCAACATTGTGGCAGATACCCTGTACACTGTGTTACATTTTTAAGAACCGCATAGTAAGATAACTATGTAATTTTTTTTTAAGTGCCTGTTAAATTCATCAGTTATTCTTAGAGAGAATCTAATCATGGTTTTTTAATAATTGTTTTTTGGCTTAAACATGATTTTTTTGTGTTTGGTTCGTGGTGCATTTTAAATCAATTTTGTGACAATCTGAATTGGGTGTGACATAGATTGATATCTTGCCAAGATGGAATGGACCAGGTCTCGAGTAAAGTTGCAGCATAAGTATTTTTTGTAGAACTAGAAGGTGGAAAAATTTGTGACATTCTACAGACTGCCTTGGCATTTGCAACAGCCAATAAGGATAATTTGTTCCTAGTGTTGTACTAATAGTGTTCTCTAATCTATAAATTATTTCAATCAGTTGTTTTATGGTTGCCTTATAATGCAATGTCTAGCTTTTTTGGTGCATGTAGGATATTGATGTATTGTTTATCCATTTTGCTGTAAATTATCTTTTAGTGATGTGTCAATCAAAACATACCTTGGATATGTTGGGCTGTTCTGACAAATGTACCTATGCTTCATAACCTTTAAGTGCATTTGGTTGTGTAGTGCAGACAAAATACTTTTTGACATAATATAACTTACTCATAGCTTATGTGTAAATCTTTGTATAATTTCATCATAGCAAAATTGTTTAATGGAACCCAATAACAGCTCCTGTAGTCCACAATCTTAGTCGAGAAAAAGAACTCATATTAAAATTGAATAATAAAATTATTTTTGGAAGCCTATGTAAGTATTCATGATCAGCAACGAAATATCATATTTACCCTTCATACCAGAGTGATTTTGCTAATACTTATACTTTGAAAGATGGTGCAAACCCTTCAAGTGAAAGGTGCTTAACTGTATCTTTGGGGATCAAGGTAAAAAACAAAACCTTTGAACTTTTACATGCATATACTAGAGATTTAGGAACTATTTTCATCATCACACCATCTTACACCTCGATCTGCTCATGTAATCCTAGTTCAGGCTGTAACTATAAAATCGCTCGCAATTTACATATGTGTTCGATTATTTTCATTGGTAACAACTTTCCAAAAAAAATCTCATGAGCTCCGCTTTTAGGCTTGCCTAAATCTACATATTATTTATATGCTATGGGGTCCTTGCACAGCAGCCATGTTGCATGGCAGGAACAATAGATTATTTTTCCTATGGGAAAAAATTTCTTACCCAAAACATTTTCATTGTTCCTGCCATGCAACATGGCTGCTCTGCAAAACCACTATTCTCGTTAAATATAGTCAGTTTACTGACTTACTTACTTATTTACTTAGTAACTTTCCTATATAAGTATGGGGCGTCGCTTGGCAGAGCTTTGCTATTACTTCTATGAGTGACAGTGCCAGTTTAGATTTGAAATAAGATACTTTGCCTTCAAACTTCATGCTCAACATTTTTGCATTTAATGGTACTGACAAAGTATAAAAGGTACCGGTAAATTGTAAAAGTGTAACTTTTGCATGTACAGTTTTCTACGCTGGAAGCACATTGGCAACTGTACACTGGTAAACAAACTCCCTGTGACTGATTCCAATATTTCCACTGATAAATAACAAAAGACAGCATTTAAAGTGCTGTTTCTTGCGCCAGGGTTACTATCGTAGATCTTGGCTTCAGATAATGTTTCCATCTATTTCAAACAACATTCGACCTTGGCTGGATATAGACTGAACTATTTGTCGCCATTGGAACTAATCAACACATGTAAACAAACTACAGCCAATGAAATACATACAGCTGTTCCCACGGTTAAAATACCAAAGCAGGGGGATTCAAAGTCGTGTTCCTATACAGAGTAAAACTTTGGTCTAAGTTATGTAAGAAAAGCATGTAGTCTTGCATCCCAACAAAACAGGGCATGTTTGTGTTGATTTACATGGCACAAAACCCTAGCATGATAAATGGCCGACTGATCATGACACTAAACCACCTCATATACACTTGCTTTGCCATTATGGAATTGTTTTGCCCCTGCTGCATGCAGAATCCTTCGCACCACGAAAATGTCACTTTATTCAATAGTACGCCTTTTAAATACAAAGCTCAAAAGAGTATGGCGTGTGTTCACAGGACACCCATGAGATCACAGCTTGTCACATTCTCCTCTGAGACCAGTGCAACTATATATTTAAGGTATTTAATAACAACGCTTTTGACGATTTTCCAAAGATTTCCAAACACCTGCCATTTTTCAGAAGATTCTCAAAAGTTGTTTGGCTCTCAGACAGCTTTTCTCAGGGCTGGAAATCCTAAATGCCACAGTCAACACAAAATACAGGTACAATGGCACAAAGAAATGGGTCTTTGAGCAAGTGAGCGATATAGTGCTATGCTCTTCACATGTTTACTCCCTCGCTGCACTTGTTTGTAAAAGATTGTTTTTACCACTTCCCACCACTGTGTAATATATTGAAGAAATTACATGGCTACCTGGAGATATAAAATTTCTCTTCGAGTGTACAAATTTCGTGAGTGAGGGCAGCGAATGAGTGATGGTCTATTTCTTATATAAACACCAATGAAATCCCAGATCATTTCACTTTCGCTGCGTAAGGAGTGAATTATCATTTTACCATAGTAATGGTGATCTTTTTACCTGAGAAGATAGTGGTATTTTCACATGTTAAGATAATTATTATGTTTTTGCACAAAAACTCAACTGGTATTTTCATTGGTATTTATATCATAAAACCTTTTTTTACAAAGAAATCTTTTTAAATGATAGCTCAAAATATATATTAATAATTTTGAAATAGTTATAACAACAAAAGGGACCTACTTATTTGCTCTATTTTCACTATCTTGAAATCAGCAGGACTGACTCCATTGTCAGCATTGCACTTGTAACCACCAAAATCTTGATCTACATTGAGCATCACATCCAATGTGATCTGTGTAGCTATGATGCTGTTTATTTGACTACTATCAGGTTTGTACCAAGTGAGTGTTGGTGTAGGAACACCATCTGACACACACTTCAACGTCACTGTCTTATTAATCCAAGATTTGTTCATTGATGTAGTGGCTGCTTTTATTGTGGGTGGGTCTGGAAGATGAAAATGTTTTACATTATGAAAGGCAGACTATGTATCACCCATAAAATGAAATAATCAATGTGGCTGTGTGCCACTGAACTTGGAAATAAATTATCAAAGGGTGTTATGAGGCATTGCTGATACATACATTACATGTACAAACATTACTTTATTTACCCTCAGACGTAGAGTAGCTTAAGCAGCTAATATCTCTGACCATTTAACCGTCAGATGAGAGATAGACCACCACAATGAGCTATTAATTTTGAATACATGTAGTAAGGAGCTACTTGTGATGTGAGGACAATTTCTATTGTAGCTTTTTTCCATTAAGGAATGTGTTGTGACATTTGTAAAATGAAACAGTTCAACGTTTAAGTGCCCCTATCATCAAATTCTCGATATCCAATTTTTTTTATATTTTTGTACCAAGTGAGTCTTTCCCAGATATTTAGCCAAATTTCAATCTATTACGATGTATAGAATGTACGTTTTTGAACCTTGATTTCTGTGAATCTACAACCCCCATTAATTTTCCTTGTTCTAATTCGGGTTGAAATTGAAGGCTTCAGTGGAAAAAGGGCGGTTTTTTACTCAAAAGTGAACTTTGTCAAAAACGCTCCAAATTTCGCATGCAGTTTAGTTTACGTGTGTCAAACAATGTTCTGCATTTTTCCCCCTGAAGTTTGCATCGTTTTTGAGATATTATGTATGCAAAAAACCATGTATTTGCTGTCGTGTCAACACGTGACCGTAAAGACGGTAATTTCACTTCAAATCCAGCAAATTATTGGTCTTTCGCAACGTGTAACCTTAAAAAATGTTGATTTCAGGTTAAAACCGTTACAATTTTGATTTCACGTTAACGTGTGACCGCAAAGACTTCAATTTCACGCAATGCACAAACTAGACAATGTTGATATCAGGTCATTTACAGACAGTTAAAATTTTCACATTATCACGCCACCACAAGGACTTAAACCCTTAAGGGTTAAGAGTTCCCAGTTTTATTAGAGTTAGGATTAGGGATTACCGCCCGAAGCTAGGGTTAGTGTTGAAGGTTAGGGTTACAGTTAAAATTCAGGGTTAGGGTTATTGCTTAGGGTCAGGACATGTTAGGGTTAGCAGAGTGTCGAGGCACGGAAAACAATCAGTGTGTAACGTTAAGAAGATGTTGATTTCAGGTTTTTCAAACCGTTTAAACTCATTTCACGTTATCGCGCGACCGCAAAGACGTCAATTTTACTCAAATTACAGCCAAATCTGTTAACTTTACGTGATTTCACGGTAAAGCATGACAGCAAGGGTGTTGATTTCACTTCAAAACGAGCAAACTGTTCATTTCATGCAGCGCATAAACTCAAAAACAGCAATTTTAGGCCTAAATAGGTTAAAATGTTGATTTCACGTGAAAGCCTGATTGCAAGGATCTTGATTTCACTTAAAAACAAGCAAACTGTCCATTCCACGCAGCGCGTAAGCTCAAAAACAGAGATTTCAGGCCTAAATAGGTTAAAATGTCGATTTCACATGAAAGCCTGACAGCAAGGATCTTGATTTCACTTCAAAACAAGCAAACTGTCCTTTCCACGCAGCGCGTAAGCTCAAAAACAGAGATTTCAGGCCTAAATAGGTTAAAACGTTGATTTCACGTGAAAGCCTGACAGCAAGGATCTTGATTTCACTTCAAAATGAGCAAATTGTCCATTCCACGCAGCGCGTAAGCTCAAAAACGGAGATTTCAGGCCTAAATAGGTTAAAATGTTGATTTCACGTGAAAGCCTGACAGCAGGGATCTTGATTTCACTTAAAAATGAGCAAACTGTCCATTACGCGCAGCGCGTAAGATCAAAAATGGAGATTTCAGGCCTAAATAGGTTAAAATGTTGATTTCACGTGAAAGCCTGACAGCAAGGATCTTGATTTGACTTCAAAACGAGCAAATTATCCATTACACGCAGCGCGTAAGCTCAAAAGAGGCGATTTCAGGCCCAAATAGGTTAAAATGTTGATTTCACGTGAAAGCCCGACAGCAAGGATCTTGATTTCACTTCAAAACGAGCAAACTGTCTATTCCACG
>JAEMPF020023615.1:70571-81990 GCA_022496165.2 Catalaphyllia jardinei | reverse complement strand
TTTCACGTGAAAGCCTGACAGCAAGGATCTTGATTTCACTTCAAAACGAGCAAACTGTCCATTACCCGCAGCGTGTAAGCTCAAAAACGGAGATTCAGGTCTAAATAGGTTAAAATGTTGACTTCATGTTAACCCTTGACGGCAAGCATGTTGATTTGACTTAGAAAACAACAAAATGTTAACTGCCTGCAACGTATAAGCTAAAAAATGAGGGGCTGACAGACTAACAGACTAACCCTTCCGTGCAATGTACAGGTCTCCATACATCTGCATGGCCGCTGATCCCAGAAGTTTAAAACACTACAAATCATGCCGATGTAAATAAAATCAACGCAACCTGGATCAAAGATCTAGGTTTCAATCGATTGCTTCCTCTTGGCCAATATTACGTTGGAATAAAAAAGGAAAAAAAAAGCTCTGTAATTAGTTAAAGTGTGAGTTAATAAGTATTGTCTTGTCTTGCCTTACTGATCTTGTCTTGTCTTGCCCTGCCGAACGTGATCGCAATGCATACCGGGAAGGTTCTGTGCACCTCGTGCGCGGGTAAACATGGCGGATGATACAAGAGAAATCAGTTCTCACTTTCCAAACTTTGATGCTACCAACGCTTGGCAAATGGGCCACAACTCATGATAGGGTTTTATTCTTGGGCAAGAACTGCTCTTGGACTTTGCTGCCTGGATCGACCTAACTTCAAACGCTGATAACTTGCTGCTTATATCAGTTGCGTTGGAAGTTAGAGAACACATTTTGCTTCTTTAAAACGTGTTGGTGACTTACGGGTTTATCAAGGCTTTATGATGCCTCTAACCACCAGGCAGGCTACAAGGTACTTAAAAACAATGCTTAAGATATTAGTCGAGAGAGGTGTAATGCATCACTTCTCTCTGCTTTGACGCTCGATCAAAACTCACGTGTTGTGTGCTTTCGTCACAATAGCCTGTATAAAAAAATGTCCCCAGATTCCAGCCCTATAAATAGATATCTTGATTTTTCAAAGAACTAAAGGAACAGAACAGAAAAAAAAATTGAGCGACCTCGTATCGAACCGGTGTCTCGGCAAAACAAATTCGAATCTGGCACGTTCAGCGCCTTACCTGCTTGCGCTAACCCAACAGTAGTAAGAGAATGAAGCTATTATAGTGACTTCATCGCTTAGCGAAACAAAAGGTTTCTTTTGTTTTTCATTTAACGAAAGGTCCCCAGAGAATGCCCTTGGAAAAATGTTTTTTCGTAGACGTAATATTTCAAAAAGGAAGCAAACTTCAGGGGAAAAACATGCAGAGCATTGTTTGACACACGTAAACAAAACTGCGTGTGAAATTTGGAACGTTTTTGACAAAGTTCACTTTTGAGTAAAAACCCTAACGCCCTTTTTCCACCGAAGCCTTCAAATAAATGAAGTGAAATTAGTTGAAATTTAATTAATTAAATTTGCATTTTAATCCATTTCATATAACACCAAATTTAATGAATATGCAGGGCCTAAAGTTTTTTTTAATCTTTGTGCGAATTGCATAACAATAATATTATACCCATAGCCTGCAAGGACTACTGATCAATAGCCCATGAGGCAAAGCCAAATGGGCTATTGACACATGGCCCTTGATTGAAGGCAAAGTGTCTGATTGTTTTAGTATCATCCAACTATAGTCAGACACAAAAGGCAACAATAAAGTTAGCAAATGCAAGTTGATAAAAATATTTATTTGGGAATAAAATGAAAGAAAAACGCAGAATGTCTATACTCGACTCCTCTAGAGGGTAGCATACATGTAACTTCCACTCATGTTTCTATTTAACAAAGACCATATTTGTTCATTTAAGTGCCCAACCTTCAATAAGCGCCCACCCCCCAAAAAAAGAAAACAATAACAATAACAATGGCAATAGCAATAGCAATAATAGCAATAATAATAATAATAGTAAAATCTATTCCTTAACAATCCAGCTTCACCATGTTAAAATTTCAGCAAAATCGAACGAAACTAGAATTTACTAGGATTCTATTTGTGACCTCTCTTGATCTTGTTGACTCAACAAAGGAAGAAGAACCAACACTTTCCTCACAAAAATCTATGAGAGCTGAAACTAAAGTGGGAACATCTTTTTCAAACTTTTCTTATGAGATTTAGATGAAAAAATTACCTCTGCAGGCTACAGAAGAAAACAAAACAAAAAGGAAAGCAAGGCAGTGCGAAGAGCCAATAATTTATTCAATTTGTGGCATTCGTCACATTCAAGTTATAAAAAGCTTACTTCTGGATAATTTCAGCCTTTTTTTAGAAGCCAGCAAATGGTCACAGATTACTTTCTGTATCCTTACAAATATCCTGAATTCCATCTCCGAGAGATTTGGCCCCAATTTTGAGCAAATAGACATTCCCGACAGAGAAGGCCATTATGGTGGCTTGCTGACAGCTTTGAGAGCACATGGCAAATTGAAGATTCTCGTCTGATCACATGCTAATTCCGAGTAATAGCTGACAAGGTTCGAAAACAAAAAAGGAGTTAAGATCAGGAAATATTGGGTCAAAATCAACAGAGTTCATTGTGGGCTCAGATTCTATTGTTACTTATGCCCTCCCACTCGCTCGCTCACTCACTCACTCACTCACCCACCCACCCTCAGCCTTCAGATTATGTGCTAAATATTCTCAATTAACTTGTAATATTTAAGCGCAAAAGCTAATTTGCAAAAGTATATTTTTTACAAACATTATTCTAAGCCCGAGGAAGTTCAAATGTAAGTAAACATTTGCAATCGAGTGCTCGTTCATCATAAACAAACTCTGTGCAACTGATTTGAGTATTCTCCTGGCCTGATTGACAAAGTACACAGTATTTACATTTCTGTTTCCTGGTTCAAGTTCACTCTTATGGATCTTGCCCTCAGAGAACTCTTCCAGCGACTCCAAATGATATTCGACCAGATACGACTGACCTTTTCTGTCGCAAATTGGAACTAAATCAACAAATGCAATCAAAATACAGCTCGGGAATTACAGCTGTTTCCACAGTTAACATCCCAAAGCCTAGGCGATCGTGTTCAAGAACATATAAACTAAACAAGCTCCACGTTAGCCCAAACGAACCTTAAATAACATCATACTTTTGAATATAATACTGCTCAGCCTCAAAATTCCACGGCAAAAGTATCCAACCCTACCTCTGAGATCCAGAGCACATGGAAAGAAAGTCCAAAGTGTACATGGCCTGCTCACGTGCTCACATGCTCGTCACATGTATTATCACATGTCTCAGTTATGGTACCAGTTTACTGGCCGTGACCATAGTTAATAACTATGCCGTGACATGCCCCTGCAAAAATTAAGCAGGGTGGCCATTTTTGAGTCCTTACAGGAATGTGGGTTTGGCGGACTATAACCTTACACAGGGAAAACAACTCTGCAAAGTCACAGGCCAAAATTAGGGTTGCGTTCCATTTCATTGAACGCAAATATACTTTTACAAATTAGCTTTCATGCTTTTCTCACATTACAAGTTAATGTGAGAATATTTAGCATGAAATTCAAAGGCTGATGTAAACATTTTAGTCCTTAGGCTATAAACTTGTGAGTTTACGGAAAATGGCGCCGTCACGCAACGTAGTTTGTACTGCCGGGGACCTCTTCAATCAGAATGGCATGGACTTTGTCACTGAAACATCTTTCTGTAAGACCCCAGTTGTTGATGAAAAATGTTGATTTTATCAATAGACTGAGGTTGAAAGTCAGATGGGCAAATCATTAAAGTACCTGTATTAAAGTTACGGTGTC
Source organism: Catalaphyllia jardinei (assembly GCA_022496165.2). Taxonomy (NCBI): domain Eukaryota; kingdom Metazoa; phylum Cnidaria; class Anthozoa; order Scleractinia; family Caryophylliidae; genus Catalaphyllia; species Catalaphyllia jardinei. The sequence continues at coordinate 78,211 of JAEMPF020023615.1, read as the reverse complement.
AAATGTACTCATAATCTTTGATTATTACTAGTTTTAACTGATTTTAAAGAGATGTTTTCATGTTTTATTCCTGACATCAATCAGTGTGTCAACAGTTATTTTGAGACTGGGAAAAGTTGAATTTTGTAAATAAATTAATCTCAGAAACATTTTGTCTATAGGATTTGTTACATTTGAGATAAAGCAATGGTTCTTGGCCTACCTACACCAATTTTGTGCTTGGATTAGTCTTGCTCAACTACCGACTGAGACTGCTCAAGTATTTTCTCTGAATCCTTTTTTAAAGAAATGGCTTTATCTTTCTTCCTGCTTCTCAAACCTGTTCAATGCCTCAGCCAGACTCTTTTGTACCTTATCTTTTGCCCAGCCACGTAAAATATTATCTAAATTCTTAAAACTTTCCGCCAGTTAAAAACACAGAGGCAAAAACTCTGTAATGATGACGTCAATCGTGCATCTGTCCTAGGCAAGATCATAGGCAAGAACCAATCAAAATGCGAGAATAACTTGAATTGGGTTATTATATAATGCAAGGTACACCTGTTGAAATAATACCAAAGCTGGATGGCCAAAAACTCTTCTGACAATTCAGGTAAAAATGATAGGCTATACTGAGCAGTGTACATTGTATCAGCCAAGGAAGGCTGCAAAAAAGACAGATGAAATGGGATGTACCATTACAACATTAAAGTGAAAGCACATGGAAAGAAACTTGAAACAGGAATGCAAACTGTTATCTCTGGACAGGCAGAGAAGGAGGATCCTGGAAGAACAATGTACATAATCTTGAATGAGCGGGTCTTGTGCCACTAAGGGTCATTATGTACAACAAGTTTCAACACAGACAGCCCAAGTGTTGAATAAGAATAATGCTTGACATTATGCTGTTTGCGATTGTGTTAGAGGACTTTAGCAGTTAAAAAGACTGTGCAAGAGAATGCTTCACAAATTGCTTGAACTGCAATATGTAGAAAATAATTCAACTAAAAGTGGTTACCTTAAGTTTTGAATTGAATTATTTTGATCTCTCTGAGTTCTTGAAGAGGATTTAAAGCCATTTAGGTGAGTTACACTACCACCAGAAAGAGTATAGTAGCATCACAGTGCTCTCTCTCAAAACCATGCTAAGAATTGCTATTAATAATAATTTATCAGTGCACTTCATTAATGACATTTGTGAATTGGTAATTCATTCCAAAGGCATTCTGCTCAGGGTACATCCTGATTGGGACTCTGAAGTGAAATCAATAGATGTACAGCTATAATAAATTAAATTCAGAAAGAGCAGCTCAACTTTAAGGTATTGGCTACTCAAGAAAGGTGAAAAGACATTAGAAGTACCAAGAAAGACATGAAAACGTGTTTGAATGCTCTTGCCTTGTAAGTAGAGAGGGGAGTAGGACAGTGAATCATGGAAAGGCAATACAACTGTACAACTCAATCATCAATACTGGGAGTGACATTGGACAATAAGCTTTGTTGGATACCCCATATCAAATCCATTACTGCCAATTTTAATGCAAAGATAAACAAACTTAAACAGATCAAGTCATTCGACCTCTCCACCCTAGAGTCGATTTATTTCAAAGGCATTTTACCAAGTACAACCTATTGTATTTCTCTATGGGGATGTTCAAGTTCATTACAGGCTTTAGAGGAGTCTCATATTCGTGCTGCTCATCTTATCCATAATCTGAGCCCCTCTATCCCAAAGCATGAAGTCTTATCCAAAGTAAAATGGCACTCCCTATCATATTTTTACAAAAAAAGACTGGCATGCATAGCGTACCAAGCGTATTATAACTTAGCTCCACCAAGTATCACAAGTCTCTTTACTAAGCATTCGACCAAAATTTAAGAGACAACCTTAAATTTGATCTAACCCATAATTACTGGAAAGGAAACAATGACTCCTTCACTCATCGAGCCAGTATAATATGGAACAGTTTACCTGTAAAGATCAAGACTCTTCCTTCCTTTGCATCATTTAAAGCTAATCTTGTGAAGCACTCTATATTTATTGATAGAATATCTTTTGGTTGTAGTTCTACTATTACACTTAAGAACTTTGACGATTTTATATATTTTTAGATGTTATTTTAGATTTTTATTTGCTATTTCTTAGTTTTGTATGTTTCTTTGTTTAACTTTTATATGAATTGTAATTATCTAGTTAGTGTACTTTCTAAATATTTTTTTTTAGTATTGCAGGTCCACATCAGCTTTCGCTGCCATATTTTTAACCTGCTTTGTTAAATAAAATATGTATGTATGTATGTATGAGACAACTGGAACAATGTTAGCAAAAACATGAAGTTTAACAACATCACCAGAGTGCTACAAGGAAGACTGGGTGGGCATTTCCAAGACAACATATAAACTAGCCAACACCCCCAGAAATGCTGAATAAAAAAGTGTTGGTTCAGGGGTCAATCCTGGATAAAACTAGTTCCTTTTATAAAATAGTGTCTCTCGTCATAACTGCAGTGGGATGTAGCTGATATTCACTAAATGAAGTACTCTTTTCCACTGAATTTTGTCTCTCTTAAAGACAAGTAAAGAACAGGTGTTATGATAAGCTGTACAGTAAATCTGTCAGATGTATCAGTGATCACATCCAAAAAAACCTAGATCACCTGGATATACCAAGAAGCAAGTATAATTTTTTTGCACCCTATCCATAGCAATGATATCAGTGTTCTAATATAAAGTTTTGACAAGGTTTTGTATCAGTATAATGTTGATAGCACAGTACCTTTCAATATTAATAAATTACCAAAAACCCTGCATATTGCTAATCAAAATCCAAACTAGTCAAAAACCACTACTCCTGGCAGCTCATTAATGGTTGGCAATTTCAACTTCCATGTTGACACCTGGGACTCTGAATACATTAAACACATTCCTTCAGTTGTTGGATGTATTCAATCTCAATCAACACAAATGGATCTACACAAGAGGATGAACTCGCCATAGATCGTGTTATCTCTAGATCTGACAATGACATTGTCGGTCTCAAATTTATCCATTGATTTTCCTTTTGTTATATCTGATCACGTTGCTATTCACTTTTACCTGAAGCTCAAAAAGCCAGTTTTTGACAAGAAGCTTATTACCTATAAAAAGCTTCGTTCAGTTGACTTCAATGATTTTAGTTCCGATGTCTTGAATTCTAGTCTTCCTAGTCTTTTTGCTGCAACGCTTCCTTGCCTTCATGATCTAATCATTCAGTACAATGACATTCTAAGTTCTATACATCCATGCTCCTGTTAGGACAAAAACTGTTACTCTACGTCCTGCTGCAGCTTTTTATTATGAGGAAATAAACAGTTCAAAAAAACATCATAGGAGATTGGAAAGGCAATGGCGAAGGACTAAACTTTCAGCTGATCGTCAATTGTTTATTGATCAATAACATGCCATCAACAACTTAATTTGTTCTTCCAAGAAATCTTATCACACTTAACTAGTCAACGATAATCAGTCGGACTATAATGTCTTTTCAAGACTATTGACAATCTAATACACAGAAAATGTTATACTGTACACCTTATATTTGCCATGCAATTCACTGTCGGAGCTTGCAAATAAGTTTGTTGAGTAAGTTCTTTTCTGATATGATAACTAAAATATGGGTTGACCTTGATGCTGCAGCTCCTATCTACTCAGCTCCAGAATTCAATTGGGTCTGTCCTTATAGGTTTGATGAGTCTAATGTGGTAACTGTTGATGACGTCCATGAATGTGTTGTGAAACTATCTTCCAAATCATGTGAACTGGACCCTCTTCCTGGCTATATTACAAGAAACGCTCTGGATCGGACACACTGCTACCATGTATGTCAAAGATTATTAATATGTCCGTGCAATCTGGCCAAATGCCCTCTCATTTAAAAGTTGCCAAGTTACTCCCTCTCCTTGAGAAGCATTCTCTGGATCATATGTACTGGTAGTTTTCATACAGTATGTATCTGTTGATGGTGGAACTTCCTTGAAACATGCTCTTCAATGTGGTGTTCCACAAGGTTCAGTTTTGGGACCCATTTTGTACCTTCGAATTCTCTACACTTCACCATTTTCTGACATTGTTAAGAAATTTCACTTGAATTATCATTTTTATGCTGATGATTCACAACATTATTTGTCCTTTCAGCCAACTATACCTAAATAAATAGGGATTTAGCTGATAGGGATTTAGCTGGGTCTGACATTAAGCATTGTGTCAGTGATCAGTGGATACTGGTCAACATGTTAAACTAAACAAGGATAACACTGAACTACTCATGATCTCTGCTAAATATCTGCCTATACCATTTTGTTCAAGAAATCTCTATCATCAGTGAGACCATCTGCTCCTCACAGAAAGCTAGAAATATTGGTGTCACTTTTGACAATCATTTTCTTTTCAACAATCATGTTGCAAGCAGAGTGCTAGAGTTTTTACTAAAAGAGTTTTCTGAGTTAGTTTCTGTCGCACTCCTTCGCAGCCTTTATCTTATTGTGATGTCAAGGTGGCCTCTCTTATAAGCCTGGTGGTTTCCTGAGGTCTCCTTGCCTTACAACCTACGTGCTGTACTTTTTAATTTTCGTTATATCTAAAAGGCAAATAAATGATGATGATGATGATGAAGCATTTGCAAATCATCTTTTTGTCATCTTCGTAATATCAGCTATATGAGAAAGTACCTGTCATCAACCACCACTGAAACACTTGTTCATACAGTCGTATCTTTAAAATTGGATTATTGTAATTCATTGCTCTACAGACTACTGAAATACCAAGTAAACAAGTTACAGCACGTCAAGAACACCGCTGCTTGTCTCATCTGTCTTCCAAGAAAACATGAACACATTAGGTCTATTTTGTTAAATCTTCACTAACATCCAGTATGTTATCGCATTGTGTAAAAAATTCTACTCATCATGTAGAAGGCTCTTAACAATCTCGCTCCATCATATATTCGTGAGCTACTCACACCTTACGTTCCATCTCGTTGACTACATTCATCATCTAAAAATTATCTTCGTGTGATTCCTCAGTTTAAATTGAAGACACACTCTGGAAGACTTTGCCGTACGACATTATGAACAGCTCTTCAGTGTCCGTTTTTTTAAAACAAAGCATTTTTTAACTTTACTATTTTGCTGCTTTTGTTAAGCGCTTTTGAACTTTAAGGATACTAGCGCATCATTTACTATTTTATTATTTATTATTATATTTTGGCTTGAACATGGGCCTCTCAATGTGGGGCTGGGTATTAGCATTATGGTATAAGTAAAATAAAACAAGAACCAATATGAGTGTGTTTTAGATACAAGTGTAGATCTTTCATCACACAAGAAATCAGGCTTTGTAATTTCAAATTTATCTAAAGTTTGCTTTGGAACCTCTTTTAAAATAGTTGTAAAATTAATAGCACAAGTCACCTGTAAAGATGTAAATGGCAACAATTCAAATTTATTACTTACAATGAACCACAAGTGTAGTGTGTTTTTCATCATTTCCTGCTGAGTTGTTTGCTTTACAAGTATACTGGCCACCATCTACTCTGTTTATACTACTAAGCGTCAAAAACGCTGTTTTCTTTCCTGTACTCTTCACTGTTCTGTTTCTGATCCATTGTACATCTGGGTCTGGTGTCCCTGATGCTGTACAGCTGATATTCACTGAGTATCCCTCAATGTAACTTGCTGGTGCTGAGGGGATGCTTATCCATGGTGCCTCTGCAACAGAATAATTTGAATGATAAATGATGATGAAAGAGAAGTCTTCTATATTAAACAAAAAGGTTTCATGGAATGTTCAGTTGAGTAACAGGCTGTTACGAAAAATTGTCTAAGGTAAGCTCTAAAACAATCTAGAACTAGAAGTCATTCAGCCATAACCAATTTTTATAAGAACATTCCAGAACATTTTATTTCTCATGCAACCACTAAGATTAGAAACTGTGTTAAACTACTTAATTTAGCTCCTAATAGAAGTTTCTAGAACTTGAAGCCTCATGTATATTAGAGCGAGAGTTTCTGCTGTAAAAGAGATTGGTTTAATGTGAAGGAGTCTAGTGCTCTAAACTCGTGAAGTTACTTGCGGAAATAAATTAGTTTTACTGTTACCAGCGGCCCTGAGTTCTGTCGGGATACAACCCTGCTCTACAACGATACTCGTAACAGGGCATTGAATTAAATTAAATTGGTAGATGTAACTGCTTGGAGATCGTTCCACGTAAATTATTGTTTAAATATTACCAATATAATATTGTGATTATTGCAATCTTTGTCGATTATCATTTGCATTACTTGTTCACAATACTGTAGGCCTAAAATCAGTGGCTTTGTAGTGGTGTAAATGGATCCTTTCATCAGGAATTAGCTACTGATGTCTACTTACCTAGAACAAGCAACTGAACTGGATCAAAAACATGTAATGTGAGTTCACCAGGTGCAAGTCTGCATATATATAAACCCTCATCTGCTTTCTGGATTGAGTTCAGTGTGAAAGTGGCCTGTCCAGGGCTGCTTCCATTCCAGACTCCACTCACACGTCCACTGTAAAAAGGCTTTGTAATTAATGTAGATGTTGTGTCCTTACGTATAGTTACTAGAAGTTCGCCAATACTAAGGACTCCATCCGTTTTTGTTCCCCACTGAATTGATGTAACTGCCCCATTGAAGGCCCAGGTGAAGTTGACAGATGAACCAAGAACTCCAGTCACTTTCTTGGAATTATAAGGGGAGGTAAACTGTAGTCCACATACTATACATAAGAAAAATTAGGAGTTCCAGCAATTTGAAATAATCCACCATTCACTGCTAAAAGTATTTTTATCAAATATATTCATAAAAGTTGGCAGTTGTTACATTAAGTACACAGTAAGTATATTGTTATGTAACCAACATTTTCCTGATACAGCACAACCAGTCATTGGCTAGTTCATGGTAAAATTAATGATATCTAACAATGAAACTGTTTACTGCCATGAAAATGTCATGAGCGGGCAACATTGCAAAAGTTATGGTGTCGAACGGGAAACAGTTCACTGTTACCTGCTACATGTTGACTGCTGTTGCACGTGGTCAGAACATACAGTTGAAGGTGGCCTGATGTTGTCACTGGAATCTCAGCACGTTTTCAAAATGTTCTTTTGTTTTGATTTGCTATATTACAATCACTTAATGACTGGTCCCTTGGGAAACAGTGAATTTTGTTTCCATCGAATGTCAATGTTTCCTGAGGCAAAGTTGAGGGAAACATTGAGATTTAATCGAATTAATTTTGAAGTGTGTGTACTACACTGTACATGCACATTAAACACCTTACCTGTACATGCAAATACACACCTGTACACCAAAATGTGTAACTACACGGTTGATATTTCACAAAGTATAGACATGAAATTGCATGTACATTGTAAAATTACAAGAAGTCTTTCAACTGGAATTCATTGAGTGTGTGTAATGACAACAGAATATTAAAAGTAGTGTAATGAAAACAAAACATTTTCTGGATAACATTGACCATACTGAACTGCACTGCGATACAGTTTAGTCTTTCGCCTTCTTGCTTCTGGTCGTTAAATGTTTGCGATAGAATCCACCAGTTTCCTTTAACCAGCTTACTGCTTTACTGTAAAAGTATTTTTT
>JAEMPF020023615.1:30571-65571 GCA_022496165.2 Catalaphyllia jardinei | reverse complement strand
CCGACAGCAATACTGTAATAAAATACCGTAAATCAATATCAACACCAATAAAAAAAGGAGAGAAAATTCCTCTATCCAGTTTCATGTTTTAACTGCAACATGGGTGGGTTCCGGATGTCTTCCTACCGTGACATTTCAAAGATCTCTTTTAGTTGTCTCGCCAGTGCATGCAGAGGGCAAAACTTTTCCCAGTCAAAAATTAACGGCGCATCGTCGGACCTTTGATAAAACACTTTTTCTGTAAATTGGGACTATTTCAGCGTTTGAATCATTCAATTGTGCCCAATAGAACCAGAAATATCGAATACTTTTCAAAGCTTGCCGGCTTGCCGTGAAATTTCAAAGAACTTTCTCACTTGTCTAGCCAGCGTGTGCTGAGAACAAACTAATTATGTGGATGTCAACAGCGCATCATAAGAACTTCAATAAAACACTTTTTCTGTAAATTTGGACTATTTCAGCGTTTGAATCATCCAGTTGGACCAAATAGAACCAGAGATATCGAATACTTTTCAAAGCTTGCCGGCTTGCCATGAAATCTCAAAGAGCTTTATCACTTGTCTTGCCAGCGCGTGCAGATCGAGCCGGGAGATCGAGAACAAACTTTTCCTTGTCAAAAATTATATGAATGTCAACGCATAAGAACTTCAATAAAACACCTTTACTGTAAATTTGGACTATTTCAGCGTTTGAATCATCCAATTGTGCCAAATAAAACCAGAGATATCGAATACTTTTCGAAGCTCGCCGACATGCCGTGAAATTTCAAAGAGCTTTCTCACTTGTCTTGCCAGCGCGTGCAGAGAACGAACTTTTCCCTGTCCAAAATATATGAATGTCAACAGCGCATCGTAAGAACTTCAATAAAAACACTTGTTCTGAGAATTTGGACTATTTCAGCGTTTGAATCATCCAATTGTGCCAAATAGAACCAGAGATATCGCATACTTTTCGAAGCTCGCCGGCATACCGCCGAAAATTAAAAGAGCTTTCTCAATTGTCTTGCGAGCGCGTGCTGAGAGCAAACTTTTCCCTGTCAAAAATTAAATGAATGTTAACGGAGCATCGTAAGAACTTACACTTTCTGTAAATTTGGACTATTTCAGTGTTTGAATCATCCATTTGTGTCAAATAAACCAGTTGTTTGTCGAAATTATTTACAAGCTCGCCAACAATTGCCGTTCAGTGCCTCTTGTATCGTCTCGTCGGTCGGTTCCATCACTTTGGTAGCGACCTTTTACTGTAGGTAAGAACCAGCTTCTCACGAGTAATATATTCCATACTGAATGCCTCAGTGATTCTCGAGAGAAACGAGAACCTTCTTGCGAGAAACGAGACAGGCAGGAAACGAGAACTGTATCGCAAGAAACAAGACTCATCTCACGAGAAACGAGACGAGAGGTGGTAACTTCCTACATTTGAGCGGTACTGTAGATTGTATTGTCAGTGGTTGGGACGAGTTGTATTAGTTTGTCTCTCAGTTCTTTTCTTAGACTTTTAATTCCTTTCTTGATGCCAATTTTATAAATGCAGGGAATCTCAATGCCTCTTCCTTGAACCCATACACCTTCAGACGTGCTCCTGCTTTGAGAGGCATCTTGTTCGCCACCGTTTGTGTTTTTCAACTTCACCACTATGGCGTTTTGTGAATATGAATTAGAAGGCTCGGGAATGCAGTTGCACTCTTCATTAATTTGCGGATTAGACCAATAGCAATGATCTTCCTTGATACATGAAGTAATTGTGCATAACTGGCAGTAAATAGCAGCCATTGGTAATCAATTTTCACTTGAACAGTGCACTTTCCTAATGCTGATGCAAGGGTCTTGTCTCTGTTTATTGTTGTGTTGATATACAGTATGAATGGATTGAAATCAACCAATCACAACCTCTGGAACCAAGTAGAATCAAAATGTCAAACCACTGGTTTGATCGCTTTAAGTCACTAGATAAGAGTTCGTCTATTTCATGAGAACGTTTTAATAACACATCCTCGACAGTGAATGACGAGAGGATATAAGACGAACACACTACAACTACAACGCTGAGCAAACGTAAAACAGGACTTCTGCCCAGGTCCCTGTCTTTGAGGAGCAGCAAGACCATGCTCCCCACAAGTCTTTAGTGGTCTTATTTGTAAGAGGACTAGATTAATAAGGCAATAAAGACTGATAAAGTAACATAATGTAACGGTAGCAAAGAGGCAAATGTTCAAGGTCCTCTGTTCATTGTTCAATGTTTAAGATTTATTGTTCAGAGTTCATGTTTCTTTAAGGCCTTTCTTGTTGTAGTCCATGAGTCTCCTTGTTTCGGTGTCAAGGCCAACGGGCCCACAGGAGTGGATGATGGAGTGGTGATAGGCTGATGGGGCTCTACAACGGCCTCTGGTGTTGGTGGTTCTGAGGGAGGACAAGGTGGAGTGTTGACTGCTGTTTCAGGGTAGCTAGGGCTGAGGGTAGCAGTGGTTGGAACTGTGCTTGTTGGGCTTTGTCTAGGGGTGGGTTGGTGGGTCGGAGTTGGCTGGTCGGAGGTTGGAGTAGTGGGCAAGTAGGTTGTTGCTCACTGGGTGGGTGAGGCAGCAGGCATGACAGGCAGCTGAGTAATGTGTCTGAGGTCATCATAAATAGTGCGCCGAGGTTGTGGTGCTTGGACAGGGACATATCTCCTCAGGAACTTGTGGTTACGAAGGGTGATTCTACCGGATCCGTCGACACGTACAACGTATTGGTCAAACTGAGGGACCTCAATGACAATGCCTGTTTTGTCCCACTTGTTGGGATGTGGACCTGTCTGGTTTTGAATTCGTACATGGTGGCCAACTGCAAGAGGTGGTAGTCTTCTAGTGTGTATTGCCCACCGCTCAGCGTCTTTCATGTGCCTGTTCCTAAGGGCTGCTTCTCTGGCTGCAAGGGTGTCACTCCAGGTTGGGTGAGGTATGTAGCGGCCAGGGAGTATGGGTATAAAGTCCTTGATAGGTCTGCCAAATACACACTGAGCAGGTGACAGCTTTGTGGCAGGATCAGGGGTGTTCCGATATTGTAGTATGGTGCGTATGTATTGTAGTATGGTGCGATATTGTAGTATGGTCTGTGTTGTTGGTGATGAGTCGTTTGACAGTTTTGACGCCAACTTCTGCTCTGCAGTTTGAGTGTGGGTGGGCTACAGACGACAGGCGGTGGTGGACTCCCCAATCTTTGAAGAATTGACATGTGGTGGATGCAGTGAACTCTGGGCCACCATCCGTTGCACACTCATCAGGGATGCCAAATGTGCCAAATATGCGTCGTAAGCTGTCAATACGGCCTTTTGATCCAGCTTGTGCCTGTTCTATGATGGGCCAGTTTGAATATCTGTCAACCACAACAAGGTAGTTCTTACCCTTGTAGTGGAAAAAGTCAGCAGATATGCACTGGAATGGATGTGTGGTGAGTGACAGGTTCGGCACTGGTATCTACCATGAGTCTCATAGGACACCCGCCATGAGTGGTAAGTGCTGGTGTTCACATGTGTTAAAGGTGCTGGACTGGTAGTAATTCAGGAGCCATGTCTGTAAGCGCTGCTGATTGGCCTCTGTAGCTGGGAAGGCTAGTTGGGTGGGTTTTTGTGGTGGTGTCTGCCAAACAGGGCTCGTGCCCAGGTCCCAGTCTTTGAGGAGCAGCAGGACTATGCTCTAGCCACGCTATGATATCAGCTTGCGGTGCCCAACAAATGCTGCACAGAAACAGTCTGAAACACTACGTACATCTATTCAACAATTTCACAGATACAATCATCTCTCAGAAGAATGGCAACAGTTAAAGCAACTGAGCTGGAGGGTGTCCAAGAAGGCATTGTAGGTCCCTGGGAATTACGCGATATAGCTAATATGGATCAAACACCTCTGCAAGTCTGCTTCAACTCCAAGGGACCTACTTATGCAGAAAGAGGAGAAAAGTCAGTATGGACCCGGCCGACAGGTGAAGGTCATGATAAGAGACAGTGTACCATGCAACTGACCATATTTGCCGATGGCGAGCCTTGCATCAAACCCTTGCTGATCTTTAAGGGCACAGGACAACGAATTCCAGACATAGAAAAGAGGCAGTATGATCCAAGAGTCATGGTCAAGTTCCAAGAGAACGAGTGGTGCAACCAGGAAATGATGGTCTTTTGGCTCAGAAATATGTGGAAGAAGCCAAACATCTTTGGTTAACCACACAATAGACTTCTTATCTATGATGCGCATAAAGCTCAAACAACAGAGGGGGTAAAGACCACTCTGATGCACGAGTGCCAGATGACACTGGGGCTTGTACCTCTGGGCGCAACGAGCAAGGTTCAACTCAACTACTCGATGTTACATTTAATGCAGAATTTCAGAAAAGTGAGGACAGACTAGCCACGGAACACTTGTCTGCAAATCCAGAGCACTTTATGATGGGAAAAGGGACTGCTGGTGATCGGCTTGTGCTTTTCATGAAATGGGTGGGTACGGCATGGCAAGAGACCTCGCGCCAGCTGAAAGGCAGTTATTTGCTCATTTGTGAAATGTGGAATTTCACTACCCATTTCTGGTAGCAGGGGCAGTGAAATAAATATTGATGGGTGAATCAGCTGATATAGAGGAGATCGAGTTCTTCACTGACTCAGATGAGGAAAGCTAAACTGCTTCGATTGTACTGCATGAACTTGCAGTGTTCGACACTAATGCTTGCCCACTTGTAACCCGAGGCAACTAAAAGTGTGCAGTGGGAAAGTGTGTAAGCAGCATGGGTTGCCTGTTTGGGCAAGTGGTTAAGGATAACACTCGAGCTGCTGGGACAAGAATAAAATCCAACAGCTGCAGCAAAACCACTTGAACCCTTTTTTGAAATTCTAGTTAGGTGAACATAGAAGGGGAATGATAAACAAGTACAGTGATGGGTCCTTACACCGATACATTGAGTATTTCATTTTCCACCATGTTGTTTTTCACAAGCAAGTATTCATGGGTAAGTTTGTGCCCAGTCCTCTCACGAACTTGCCACAAACTAACCAAACAAACAAAGATGGTGGCCTGATATGCAACAATGAGTTTATTTCCTTTTGGTTTGATGCGGAAGTCACTGGACACAGTCACTAAAAGTGAGGACATCCAAGCAACATAACAGTTAAATTCTACAAACGAACCAGGAGACAGGAGAAAAGCTAAATCTCAACCAGAAGTCTTCGCTGGGAAAAGCAAACAAGATCGAAAATACCAAACGTCATGAGCACGCGACTTTCCTTGGCTTGCACATGATGAAGACAAGAACACTATGAAGTGCAAAATTTGCTGCTCTTTTCCCGAAATTGCTGACAAATCTAGCTCCCTGTTCATTGGAAACGGTTCCTTTGGACGCACTACCATTCAGGCCCATGCTAAAAGTATTATGCATTCTCTCAATCCACTTTTTTAACCCATTGATGCCTGTGCCGCCCGTAACCGCCCAAGCGAAAAACCTTGCCATTTCCCTGTGCCGCCGTAACTGCCCGAAAAAATGCACATGGGGACAATTGACTTTCCTACCCTCCCTGAAGACTCTTTGGCTCTCTTACTGTTCTATTGTTCTTGAGGACAAATAAACCAATCAGGGGTCCTAGAAAGACAGTTTTTCCTTCTTAAAATCGTGCGCTCGAAAAGTGCAGTAAATCATGGCGCATTGGCGCGTTTCGGGCTAAATCTTAAACTTCCAAGGTCTTGTTTTCATTCTTAACATAGAGAAATTACTACTTTTGTTTTCAAAATAGAAATGAAAAATACAAATCAATGTTTAGGTGGGCTCAGAACAGAAATTCAAGGAGTACAAAGTCCTCAAACCTTCCTGATGAAGAAGTTTTTCTTCCTACCATCACCGCAAAACACGAAGATTGGAGCGCTTTCAAGTAAATTCTGACGACAGATCACATATTTAAAGCAGCTTTTCGGATTTGAGAAACAAAAATGGTAATGTACATTATTACTTCGCAGTTGAATTCAACTTTTAGATTGGTAAGGCCACAGGCGTTAAAATGACAGCAAAAGCTGTCAGTAAAAACTCAAGCTCGCACCTTAGCGTGAAGAATTAATTTGAACATGTGCTCATGCAGCAAAGGCATGTCTGCGAATTTGGAATGTTTTTGCTTTTAAATAGGTTTCTGCATCTCAGCTTGAATGAAAATTTGTTATTGAACTTCCTTTCCCATTTCTTTGATTCGGTCCCATGTATCTGCGAATTTTAGGTTTTAAAAGCGGAAAGCAACTTCCACGCTGGTTTTCTGCATATTTAATTTATGGCAACCACGAGGCAGTTTGTTTATTTCTTTAATCACTTTGTTCAAATATGTTTTGAAGTCTTATTCAGCTACTACAAAACAAATGAGGAAAGAATTAAATGGGCACTAATTTAATACAGTTGAAATACGATTGATCTCAAAATAACTGGCTTGATTTTTTTGTCTTTTTGATTTACCAATTTCATTTCTCTTCAGCTGTAATGGAATTTCTTCGTGCAGCGAAGAAATTATTTGATTTCTTGTTTTCAGATTGATTTTTTGATGAGTTCTTAACTTTTATTTTCTGTTGTTTTCTCTAACGTCAGCCCAAATAGTACAAGAAAGGAAATTCTGTTGTATTTGGTTTCGTTTTGTCGTCTGAAGTCAATAATTAAATCATTTTTGCATATATTCAATTTTCTCGGCTTCTGCTGGACATTTTGTCGTGCAGTAAAGAAATATTATAATTTCTTGCTTTCTTATTAGTTTTACATATCAAGTTGAGGTCTTTTTGTTAATATTTTTGAATATTTTGGCCCTTCATTCATTCGACTCTAAAAAAACGACATCTTGAAACCTGATCTTGTGCATGAACATTTGATCATTTACTTTGATTTTGACCTAAGGAGAAAAATAATTTTACTGTTGCATTTACTATTTATCCTTTCTATCATGGCAGTAAGATGCTCCAAAACGTCTAATATACCAATGCTCATTCATCTCTTACTCTCTTGGTCACTGTTAATTGTCTAAGATGAATTTGAGAGAATCTTGTATGTCATTAGTAAGATATTTTTTATAATTATCCATCTACTGCATGCCATGGCCTGTGTTGCGGTTTGTAATTTGTTTGAATTTTTGCATAAAAGTAACCCTTCAAGTTGTGTTGCTGCAACTGTAAGTTAGTTTAAATGGAAAGGGTACTTAACAACAATTTTGGAATTCGCCCGCAGGAATAATGATAGCTTTGCTCTGTTCTGTTCTCTTAACTGCCGTGGACACTTTATAAATGGGGTTTCTGTTATTGAATAAATAGTAAAAAAGCACAACGAAAACCTGCCAATCGAACACAATCCATTTAATAATAATATTGTGTTCGATTCAGTTGAACTGAATCCAACACAATTTAATGGGTTGAGTTCGATTGGGTTCGATTAAGTTCGATTCGTTCGGAAATCGAGCTCACACAAAGTTCAGTGTTGGATTTGATTCGATTGCCGAAATCAATCGAACCCAATCCATGGATTGAGTTCTATCGAGTTCGATTTTCGAACGTTCGATTTACTATGCCGGGTTTCATTAACGTTTGGTTGTCGCGGGCATATGTTTCGCCTTTTTCTCTTTTTTTACTTGTTAATTACTTGATTACATTTGGAAAATAGAATATGTTTGTACAATTTTGATTTCAGATCGAATAAAAATCTACTGTTATACGATTGCGAGTTATTCTTCGGTTTGGATTCTTCGTTTTCTATCGGAAATTGTTAAGAATCTCAACTGGCAGGGGGCAAACCGGTTGGCTATGAATAGAACCAGACTCTTAACAAAATGAATTGTGGAATTATCTGAAAATCTTCAAAAACAAACCTGAAACGGGCCATAGAAGCACAAAGAAGCAACAGCACCTCCACTCCGCCATTATGATCAACGAGGAAGTGGTCATCAGTCCTCCTCTCAGTTATTAGCAGAGGAGAAGAGGCTGGGTACTATCATGCTGAAACAACTCCCAACTCTCTTTCCTTAATAGAAGAACAAAGATGGCCAGTGGAAAATGTTATCTTGTTCTTGTCATCCTTGCAGTTGCTGGGAAATCTGCAGGTAGGTGTAAGTGATTGCTACTACAAGCCAACCTGAAGATGGCTTGTCGCGTTCTTTTTAATAAAATAGGATATAAAGAAAACCAAATTTATTTTTAAGCTTAATTTGCATTGAGTAGTTCTGCAATTTGAGCGACGGTCAACGATAAATTTCCCGCTCACTTCGAGTCTTTAAACTCCCTTTAGTTTCTCAGTTATTTTTTTTTATTCTTTAAGCTTTTTTGTTTTCGAAAAGTTTTGAAGGTCCAATGTTCGGCACTGATAATCTGTTTTGCTCGATGAAATCGATAATAGGCTGCAAAAGAGACTTCTCACCGCGATCCTGGCCTTGTTTGGCATTTCCCGAGGACAGGGATTGTGAATGTGGTGACTAGATATGATACTATGTACTAGATAAAGCAAGTAATGTGTACACAAAAACGCGTTTTTTGGTAACATACCGTACTACATCTACTGTGTACGTATTATCAGCGATGTTTCTCGTGACCTGGGTTTTGTATTTCTGTGGTTGGCAAAAAACACAACGTGGCTAGACGTTTCTTTCCAAATTTACTGCCTAAAAAAGCATTTGTGGGAAGAATACCGGTGAGTTTCTGCATAATAGATTGTACAAAAAGGTTCACAAAATCATCGAGAATTGATTTTTTTAGATTTCTGGAAACTGAACCAAAGCAGACAGCTTGGATCAAGGCAATTCATAACTTTACCCATTTACTTGACTTTGTGAAGTATATATGAAATAATTCATATTTGTACTGCGGTTGTAGATGAAAGTGAAGAGTGATCAGATCAGCAAATTTTCCAATTTAAGCAATTGGAAAGAAGAAGCCTGAAAAAAATCAGGGCTTCAACGGGATTCGAACCCGTGACCTCCGCGATACCGGTGCGATGCTCTACCAACTGAGCTATGAAGCCACACATTGGGAGCGAGATCAGCGATCTGATCACTCTTCACTTTCATCTACAACCACAGTACAAATATGAATTATTTCATATATACTTCACATCACCTCACTGCACGGAAAATATGAACTCAATAAATTGAGGAAAAGATTGCATATTCATGTAAGATTGGTTGAAAAACCAAAGGCCTACACAAGCTTTGTTCCGTATTTGAAGGTGTTTAAGAACGATGTATATTTATCTTTGAATATACAGGGCTCAAAATAATTTTTGAATGTTGGCCGGTCTGTTGACCAGCTAAACCAATTTTTAGCTCAGTCATGTCTCATTTTTAACCGGTGAAAATACTGAAAATATTTATTTTTAAGAATTTCCCCATTAAGCCAAAAATATCACCTCATATGCATAAACGATAGTGTTGAAGAGCACAAATGAGTCCCAAAATATGATTGAAATAAAGCGTAGAGTTTTTGGGTTCCTCTACAGCCTGTTCTGACTCAGCGTATCATTTGGACTGTAGAATGTATATCTTAGTAATTTTCTCTCTTATCCCTTAACATAGGACGCTGTATCATTATTACTTTAGTATACTCTACTGAACTCTACTCTACTCTACTGTAGCGACCTGTGCTGACCTGTACTACTCGCATTAAAGGGTATAGTTTTTAAGCCTGTATACTCTAATATACTTAACTGTATGCTACTCTACTCACCTATACACTTTACGCTACTCTACTCTATACTCTACTCTACTTAACTCTACGCACCCATACTGTACGCAACCCGACTGTACTCTACTCTACTCTACTCTACTCTACTCTACTCTACTCTACTCTACTCTACTCTACTCTACTCTACTCTACACACCTGTACAGACCTGTGCGGACATCTTCTACTCTACTCTACACACCTGTACAGACCTGTACGGACATCTTCTACTCTACTCTACTCTACTGTACAGACCTCTACAGACCTGTACGGACATCTTCTACTCTACTCTACTCTACTGTACAGACCTCTACAGACCTATACAGACCTGTACGGACATCTACTACTCTACTCTACTCTACTCTACTGTACACACCTGTACAGACCTCTACAGACCTCTACAGACCTACATAGACCTGTACAGACCTGTACGGACCTCTACTAATCTATTCTACTCTACTCTACTCTACTCCACTATACTGCCACCTAATCAATTATTAAAATTTGGGCTTTTCATATGTTGATTTAGAATTGAAAACAATTAAGTTATCTTACTTAGTTGCTTTAATGGTTTCTTAATGTAATTGTTTAAAGAGTTGAGTGACCCGTTAGATAAGGGACCGGTCATTTTTTATCGCCTGGATGGGGGGATTTAGGAGATCCCCTTTAAATGTTATTTTATTGAAGTAATCCCCTTCATAAATCTTGATAAACTTTGTGATTTTCCCTACCCCATTTCTTCGCTCACATAGTCACCTTTCGATGCACATAGTTAGCACTTCTAACAGTCATATGAAGTACTATTCTGTCTAACAATGATATTCTTACAGTACAATGAAGCCGCCATGGTGCAGTCTCTTTTGATCTGTGTGATCTCGATATCTGATCAGGCTTCATTCTTAGCAGAAGTTTCCACAGGTGTCCAATAAATTATGACAACCGGCGTCCAAAAATATGATTGAAGTAAAGCATAGAGTTTTTGGGCTCCTCTACAGCCTGTACTGACTCAGCGTATCATTTGGACTGTAGAATGTATATCTTAGTAATTTTCTCTCTTATCCCTTAACATAGCACGCTGTATCATTATTACTTTAGTATACTCTACTGAACTCTACTCTACTCTACTGTAGCGACCTGTGCTGACCTGTACTACTCGCATTAAAGGGTATAGTTTTTAAGCCTGTATACTCTAATTTACTTAACTGTATGCTACTCTACTCACCTATACACTTTACGCTACTCTACTCTACTCTATACTCTACTCTACTTAACTCTACGCACCCCTACTGTACGCTACCCGACTGTACTCTACTCTACTCTACTCTACTCTACTCTACGATACTCTACTTTACTGTACTCTACAGTCTCTACAATACGCTACTCTACTGTACTCTACGCTACTCTACCCTATTCTACTGTGTCCAATAAATTATGACAACCGGCGTCCAAGGAGGCAAGCCAACCTAGGAGGGTCCAGGGGCATGATTCCTGCCGAAGATGCCGAAGATGTAACTTCATGTATTTTGGAGGAAATAAAACAAGACGAAAAAACCGTTGCCTATGATCAGAAAATGTGATGTAGCGAGTAGCGCTGTTTCACCTTTTAAGTGGTAATTTATTCTTGAAACTTCTGAATCTGTAATTATCGTCATGAGCGCAAACTTTCATAACATTCAGTGTTAGAGCCAGTGGAATTCTGCTGTTCGAACTGAGAACCCCGGCCTGTGACTGATATCAGTTGACCTACCAGCAATCTAACCAGGCAGTCTAACCATGCCAAGTGCTCGAAAAATGCAAAGTTACTTTTCGAGTGCTAAATTGGGGATGTGTCATTTAGCGGCCCCTCCCCCACCTCTTTGGGGTCTCAGTTATGACTGATCATGTGATGTCCATGTTGCACGCGCGCCATGAGGTCAGTGGTAGAGTGAATTAAAGAGGCTGGGAGCAATTCTTGGACATTTGGCTCACCTTGCTTGAATTTGGACTGATAAATGACCGGTCGCTGGTGATGCAGGTCGTCAGCAAAAATGACCAAACGGATGACAATTGAGAAATCAAAGCTATTTTTTTGTTATCCCTAAAATTATCTCAGTTATCCCTTATCCCTATAATCATTTAGTCAGTTATCCCTTATCCCTAAAATTATTTTGCCAGTTATCCCTTATCCCTAAAACCCCTAACAGGGCCTCATAAGTACACAAGAGCATTAAAGTAGTAAGTAGAAAAGGTGTATAAGAGTAGACTAAAGTACAGTTTAGTATAGTTCAATAAGCAGAATTAGAGTAGAGCAGGGAAGCATCGAGAAGCATATAGTAGAGTAGATCTTTTATTAGCGTAGACGAGTGTACATGAGCGTAGAGGTACGTAGAGTTAAGTAGAGTAGAGTAGAAAAACAAAAAGTAGAGTAAAGAAGCGTAGAGTAGAGTAGAGTAACAAAGCGTAGAGTAGCATAGAGTAGAGTAGAGTAACGAAGCGTAGAGTAGCGTAGAGTAGCGTAGAGTAGCGTAGAGTAGAGTAGAGTAGAGTAGAGTAGAGAAGTAGATGTCCGTGCAGGTGTGTAGAGGTCTGTACAGGTCAGTACTGTACAGTAGAGTAGAGTAGACTAGAGTAGTAGAGGTCTGTACAGGTCTATGTAGGTCTGTAGAAGTCTGTAGAGGTCTGTACAGGTGTGTAGAGTAGAGTAGAGTAGTAGATGTCCATACAGGTCTGTACAGGTCTGTAGAGGTCTGTACAGGTCTGTACAGTAGAGTAGAGTAGACTAGAGTAGTAGAGGTCCATACAGGTCTGTACAGATCTGTACAGATCTGTATAGGTCTGTACAGGTCGGTAGAGTAGAGTAGAGTAGAGTAGAGTAACAAAGTGTAGAGTAGCGTAGAGTAGAGTAACGAAGCATAGAGTAGTGTAGAGTAACGAAGCGTAGAGTAGTGTAGTGTAGAGTAGAGTAGCGTAGCGTCGAGTAGAGTAGAGTAAAATAGAGTATAATAGAGTAGACTACAGTATACAAAAGTGGAGTACAGTACAGTAGGGTAGAAAAAGTAGAGAACAAACAAGCGTACTAGTAATAGTAGGGTTAATACATTAGAGTGAAAAACAGAATAGACTACAATAGAGTAGAGTAGAGAAGAGGAGCCTCGAGTGCATGTGGTTCTGTCTAAGTAGTACTCATAGAGTAGATAAAATATATATTCTACGCTAGGCTTTACTCATGGAATATAATCTGTACTCTACGGTTCACTACTCTACTGAACATTTCTTTACACTACTGTACGCTTATTAACTATAACTCTACGCACTCTAAGCTTCTCTATTTTACTTTTCATTAGTAGTATTTTCCAGAAATAAAGCAAACAATTTTTTTCTGTATTCATGACTGGTCAAAATGACCGCCAAACCCAAATTTTGTCCAGCAAATAGTCATCTTGGCCGGACATTGTCCGGTGACCGGCCGTTATTTTGAGCCCTGAATATATAAAATATTAAATTGTATTTACAATATAAACAATAATTCAATACAATACCGACGTTGTGTGCTACGATTTATAGAGGTCAGTTGCTTTGACCAACCCAGTGTATTTATGAATATATTAATACATCTGGTGACGATGCATATTTAGATGTATAAATAATGGAATGAATGTGTGGAATGTATTTAATTAAGCCGACAAAAGACGTGCCGTCAATTTCGTATTACATTGCTTGGGTTTTTTGGGTTTTTTTTATTTGAAAGGCTTTTCGAAGTAAAGAAAAATTACGTTTTCCTTTTGGGAATATCTTTTTTCTTTTTAAAGATATATACGTTTTTGTATTATGCAAATGAGGAAAGTGATGAGGTCCAAGGTGCTTCCACTAAAACAGTACAACACTCAATCAAGAATATCTCCAGAAATATTGGAGCAGTGTTTTTCAAACTTGGCAGCAGAAATGTAATTCACAAAAGAAACAGAATGACACCTACTATGTTGTTGCCATGGCAACACTCTCGGCTCCAGTCTCTTTCTGTAAAAAACAAATCCCTATTTGCAATCTTTTAAAGTGGGACAAAGGGTTTAGCTCGACATACAAATGGTTCCCATATCGCCTTAACTATTCCCATTAGATTGTTGTGAGTGGACAATCCTTGTTTAGGATAAAATCTGGGAATTTTAGTTTTAATTAAAACAGGACCAGCGGCATAACTGTTGTCATGGCAATAGTACGACAGGTGTCATTTTGCTTCTTTTATGATGTACAGTCCTGATGCCAAGTTTGAAGAACACCGCTTTAATATTTCTAGAGATATTCTTGATTGAGTGTTGTACTGCTTTAAACCACCAGTGCAGTATGACGTCATCACTTAACTCACAAAAACTCTGTCCATTTTGACTTGACTGACGAAGTCCACAAATTGAATAAATTATCGGCTCTTAGCACTGTCTCGCTTTCTTTTTTGTTTCATTTTCTTCTGTAGCCTGCCGAGGTCATTTTTTTCATCTAAATCTCCTAAGAAAAGTTCGAAAAAGATGTTCCGATTCAATTTTCAGCTTTCATGGATTTTTTTTTTTACCGAAATGTCGGTGCCTTCAAGAGAGGTCACAAATAGAATCCTAATTCTAGTTTTGTTCGATTTTGCTGAAATTCTAACATGACGAAGTTGGATTGTTAAAGAATAAATTTTACTACTGCCGATGTGTGGTAGGTATTAACGCTTAAGAGTTACAGTATTGTGCAAAAGTAATGCAAACGATAATCGATGAATATCGCAAATATCGTGATATACAGTATTGTGCAAAAGTAATTCAAGCGAAATGCGCGAATTTCGTTCTTTGTTTCCCTGATTTTCGACGAAAGTTTGCTTCAAAGTTCACATGAAATTTCATGGCATATCGAGCGATAATTCACTTAAACAAAGGGTGATTTTTCTTCGAAGTTTCACAAACGATAAAGCACACGAAAAATCGAAATGCATTGAACGGCAGATCGGCAGCGCAATTTTCTTTCAGTGATTGATACGAACAAACCTACAAGTGTAACCTACAAGTGATAAATTTGTAAATACATGCTGATAAGCTGTTTGTAAAAAAATGAACGTGTTTGCAGTCATCGATCACACATTGAGGGGATAACAATAATTTATCTATGACAGTCACTTAAATCTTACTAAAATAAGGTTTTCAAGCAGCTTCACCTTCTCGAGTTCAGCGCAGTTTCATACGCACATTAGGCACATTATGGAGACAGTGAACTCGTACCACAAACAAAACAAAAACATCTCCAGTTCTCTGCTCTTGCGCCACTTCAAATCACAGGCAAACTATTTCATGAGGGTCTTTCAATCTGAACACACATGCATGTTCGTGAATCCTATCGGCATTTGTTTATTTCCATCCCATTCCCTTTGCAGCCGTTTGTTAAAGCTTCTCAAACTCCCTGAAACTTTTTTCGGGCCTGCAAAGCTATACCTAAAACTAAAAGGTACATGTATACAGTACCACCTGAAAGTATGGACCCATCAGGTTGCGGCAAAACCTTGTCTTTGCGGCGTGCTCCCACCTCGCGTCCACCGCTGGTTAAAATTTGTAGCACCGCGGTAAAGACGAGTGTGACCACAACTTTAAAAATACTGCGGTAAAACAGACGAGGTAATACCTTGGGAAAGTACAGTATTGTGAAAAAGTAATGCAAATAATAATCGTTGAATATCGCGCTTTGTTCTTGCGATATATCCACAATATTTCGTCGATATATCCCACATACAGGCGATGCGTTGCAACGATAATTCAACGAGATATCAGTGCTCCCCTTCGATATCTCGCCGACATATCGTTCTTGTGATATATCACTGCAGCGATATAGCGCTACAGTGATATATCGTACAGAGCGCTATGGATTCCATACAATATACGCTCTAGCGACATATCACTATAACAATATATCGTAGAGCAAGTGAAAACTCATTGAGGTGCCTGGCCGGCATCCAAAGAAAGTTTTTTGTTCAACAGAGCGAAACAATGGGTAAAATGTTTGGACCTGGGTTAGACACTATCGATGAATGACTCTCCTAAAGCAAAACCGATGAATTGAAAGCTGAAAAGCTATAATTAGTTGAGAAAGAAGTTTGTGTAAGCTGCTCAACAGAATTATTTGCTGGTAATCATTCATGGGAAAGTGAACTGCAACCAGTGAAGTTTATGTGGAAGATGTTTTTATGTCATTTAGGAAGTATTGTAGAGGGATAGTCAACCTGAACAATAGCTTCCAGGTTAGAATATTCACTCATGCGAGAACCTTTTATCAAGTATTCACAGCCGTTGATTGCGACTGCATCAGTCACGATTAATTTATGACAACAAGATATTTTTTATGTTTCCAATTGATGTTTACTGAAATGCTCCTCCATTAAACAGACGAATCTGCTTGTTGGATGTTTAAATGCTCGTTGAAAATCGTTTTACATTTAATTAACTTACGTACGACTTTTTAATAGTGTCTGTGACATTCTGAAACCTCATCTGCAGTCACGCTGATTGGATGATGCTAAAGAATCCATCCAATCCAGATGGAGCAAACAGCGCGACTGTTGCTCCTTGGAACACGAAATCCCGGCCGCAGATGCTGGTCTTGCATTTCTCGAAAGTTATTTAGTGGTTAGCACTTGGATTTAAATGGATCTTCGATTGAATGCCATGAGAAGAAGCATCAACCTTTCAGTTTATCTGGTGTTCGAATTGAAAACCAGGCCATTCAAATTTCTGGGTGAAAATCTGCTTGGCGCTAGAGGGGGCGAAAAAATTATGAGCTTTCCACTTTTGACTCCTTCTCACAACATGTAGTAAGAGTCAACCCAAAACCCACCAAATCGCTCAAATTCACCATTTTGAGCCGAAAAAGCTTTGTCTATCGGTAAGTGGAAAGCAAAGTTTCAAATTCTTCGGAAACCTTAGAGAAAATGTACGCAGAGTTGCGCAGGATGCAAATGACGTGTGTCTTTAATCGCACATGTAAACAAAAACCTATTCATGTTTACATCTGCAAATGTCCCAAATTTTCGCTCCTTAACTTAGGAGAAGTTTCACATGTGTTTTATCTTTTGATCTTTCCACAACTATAATTAAATCTGTACGCGTTTAGTTATTTTTTCTTCAAGGAAAACGTTTGTGGTTTGGCATGAGTTGAGCGGCATCGGCGGGTCTTTCCAAAATGTTTAGTCTGTAGCATTCCAAAGGTCCACACCGAAAAAGAGAAATCTCTGCAGTGTTCCAGTTAATTTTTTTTGGCAAGGGGTCGCGTAATTTTTCTGGGGGGTCGCCCAAAGTAGGTCTACCTGGCTAATCGTAGCTGCAGAACTACGCAAAGCTAAGGGGGTGGGTTTGGGGTGGGGGGTTTTCGGGCAAACCGATAAAGGATTGACTGTCGGAAGTCTAAAAATGTTTGACATTTGATTCCTCGGATTGCTTTCTGGTCCTATGGGCCATGTTTAATACAGTTTTTATACACTCTGAAAAATACATGGCAAAAGTGAAGAACCAAATGTGGCATTTGTGTTTACATCAAACACTAGCAGCTTATTTTTGCACGCAACAGGGCGGACTGCAGTGTAAAACTAGTCGGAATCCACCCCACTGTCATCCGAGTCACATAAGTCCTTTGGAAGTCTAAACGCACTCTCTGCTTCAATAGGCCCTTTGCAGGATCCGGTCACGTGCTTAGAAACCACCTAGCAACGCCATGCTGGGACGCAAGCGTTTCGGCCGCCATCTTGAGAATTGTAGCTTTTGTAAGTTCTCTTTCAAAATATTGGCGATCTGCTCGACTTTGAGACCTTTTTATCTTGGTGAAACTGTAACTAGCGTCTTTTTGTGACTCTTGGAGAAAAACACGAAACCGGATTTACCGTGACGACCTCTTGACCTCATGGCGAGCAATGAAGGTAAGCAGCCGCTATCTGTTGTTTGGGCTTTGTTTTGCTTTTTTGCACGGGAAAAGATTTAAAGATTTGCATATTAACTAAAGCAGCCGTATAATAAGCCTTATGCGTGGCAAGAGTCGGCTCGAATACGGTGTAAAACGGCCAACAGTTACGTCACAAAGAAAGAAATGTTCCCGCAGTAATAATTTTTCACTTCAACTCTGGTAAACTATAGTTACAATATGTACTGCAATGTGTAGCAAGATTGTGTTGGTTATCATTGATTTCACGTCACACAGTTCTGACTAGTGTTTGTTTGTTTTCGTATTTCGACTCGTAGTTGATAGTAGCCCGAGTTCCCCCGTCCTCAAGAAGAAAGCAAAGGGAGGGGATTATCATTGCTGTGTGCCGCAATGCACTGGCGACAGTCGCTATGACTGCTCATTAAGGTTCCACCGTATGCCTAAGGAAAAGCAAGCTAGAAAGCAATGGATTGCTAAAATCCGGAGGGATGTTGGCCCATATTTCAAGGTTACTTGTTTTGTTTTTGTTTTTGTTGGTTTATTGTTGTTGTTTTAAAAAATAATACCATTTCTGGCTTGGCTCTCATGAATGTTATCTGAACGACATGTTTTAATACTTACCTTGCTGTATATAAATATATATAGATAACGTCCAAGACAAGAGTTTGCAGTAAGCACTTCAAGGAAGAGGACTACCATTCTCCTGACCGTGCAGGCAGGCGCCTGCTCAAAGAAGGAGCTATCCCCACTGTTTTTAATTGGGCAGCTGCTTCAAAACCCAGACGCGAGATAATCAGACACATCGAAAGGTATGTTGAACATGAAAAATCGACCAAAGCAGTGTTGTAACATCATAGCCCTACATTTCGAAATGCTGTCACTGTTAATGTTATTTTCCGATCTTGTTATCTTTTAATACAGCTGATCTGACCATGCAATATTTAGAGCTATAATTTTGATCCTTTTTTATCTTAATAGTGCCACTCAGACAGATGAGAGTGACAACAATGATGATGCTCCATGTGCACCAGAAAATGATTCCCAAACAATGCTAAAAGAAGAACTTCAACAGACTAAGGCACAACTTCATGCTGCACAAGCTGAGCTTGAAGAGCTAAGGAGAGAATCAGAAAGGACCAGTAGAGAAGCAAATGCTACACTTGTTCTTGTGCAGCAAGAACTTCAAAGACACAAGGAGCAAGCTGCAGCTGAACTTAAAATTTTCAAGTTTAGCATTGAGAGATTCTCTACAGATGATGATGCCATCAAATTTTACACTGGATTCTGTTCATATAAACATTTTATACTTTTTTATGATTTCATAAAGCCAACAGCAGAAACAATGACATATTGTTATGCATCTGGTATCCTTGAAAACCGCCCAAATATCCGGGCTATGCATTTGATAGATGAACTGTTTATGTTTCTTGTTAGGATTAAACTTGGGCTTTTTCAGCAGGACCTCGCTCACCACTTTAATTTACATATTTCATCTGTTAGTAGGAAAATCACCACATGGGCTAATTATTTATATTTTTTGGGGGTTCACAAACCATTCTGCCTTCCAGGGCTGATGTGTGTGCCAAAATGCCAGGGGAATTTAAGAAACACTACCCAACTACACGCGTTATCCTGGATTGCACAGAGATTTTTGCTGAGACACCATCATCTCTCCTTTTGCAATCTCAGTTGTATTTTTCATATAAGAGTAACACAACTCTTAAGAGTCTAATAGGTATTTCACCGCATGGTGCCATTACTTTTGTTTCTTCTTTGTATACAGGGGCAATTTCTGATAAAGAAATTACAAGGTGTTCAGGGATACTTGACCTAGTAGAGGCTGGGGATTCTGTGATGGCAGATAAGGGATTTGATATAGAGGATCTGCTTAGAGAAAAAAATGTAAGCCTTAACCTTCCTCCTTTTTTGGAGAGTAGAAGCCAGTTTTCTGCAGCTGAGGTTCAGCAGACCAAAATGATAGCAAAAGTCAGGATTCATGTAGAGCGGGCCATTAGGAGGATCAAAGAATATCACATTTTTGATTCAGATGTTCCATTGTCCACATTAGGCTCCTTAATTTTAAATGGAGCAAAAGAACATTAAAAGCTTCCCACTAGTAGGGTAATAAAGTTTTTACAAGCTGTTTGTTTGTGATGTGTTTTTTGTTTTTTTTGTTTTTTTCCATACTCATCACATTTATGCAGCTAGGAAATAGTCAAAAAAGAACATGTCCACCTTATCTTTACTGTCCTGCAAAAAATTCCTATCAAAGAGAATTTGCTGACAGAAATACTTATGGTCATTCATGTAGCAGAAAAAATCATTCCACTCTAACCCAGTCAATCCAAGCTGGCATTGCACCTGAAAATAGTGCTCATGATTTTTCTTTAATGTTATCTCATTGGAAACTGGATCAATTTCAAGATACCTGACATTTTTGAAATCTGTCTCTCCCTCTTTCACAACTTTGATTTCACATAAACCAAATGGATTACGCCCTTCATTTGCTGCTTGAATGTCATACACCTTACGGTCAGGACTACACCCCAGCCATGGGCACTTAGGATTGATGACTAACCCACATGGGTATACATTGACCATCCCAGCTTTAGCAACATTGGCATAAACTGCAGCTGCATGTGATTCCATTTCAATCCCCCTCCTCATAGCAGCTGTTACAACATGCCGTGAAGGGTTTAGTTGCTTCACCAAGTTTTCAAAGTTTGACATGCGTTTTGCACAAGAACCAAACTTGCTGGCAGTAATTCGCTTTGAGTGCAGAAGCTGCCAAAGATTACTTGCACCCTGTGTCACAGTCCTCTCTTCCAAATCTATTGCGACTGCTCGAGTAACAGACAGAGCATCTAGTGCAGCATTTTTTTCCTTTGTTTAAACACACTTGAACATTGTTCAGAATTCTTTCTCCAGCATCCTCCAATGGTAGCTTGGGGAAGTCAGAGGCAAGGAAGTCATTAATGACATATTCCTGTGAGAGCTTTTGCTGGTAGGACAGAGGACTACCTTTAAGAGCATTTCCAAATTTTGTTGGCATAAGCATTAAATTTGGTATTTCCTCTGCTTTGGGTGCAATGTCAGCTGCTAAGGGCAATGGGTCCAACCCACTAAAATCACTCTTGCAAAGAATTCTATAGGAGGTAGATGGTGAGTACAAAGTACTTTTGACGAATTTGTTATAGTTTGCACCCATTCTTGGCTTTTTTACAAGTACTTATTGAATTTCTTTTGTTCCAATGCGTTTCTCCCTTGGTACACTCCAGCGCTGTGGCATACTAGTGCATGTTAGGTCATCTGGTAGGGATGCAAGTCCAAACATTTTACAATGAGCCATGTAGAACAGCAGTCCTATTATGTGATGGCAGTAACCACTTGCACCTGCAACACAGGAACATTTTCCAGTAATGCCCTTGTTCTCCAGCTTAACAAATATTTCCAAAATATGCGGAGGCTCATTTTTTCTCATGGATCGAAAGCATTTACCCGTAACTTTGGCTTTCTCTGGCAGATAAGTCACTGAAAGAAATGAAAATTGTTCTTGAATGTGTAGCAAATAGGCCCACAGCCATATTAGTGATAATAAAAAAAATTATTAGTTTGATAGCACATAAGCTTAATTACTGAATGCATATTACAATGATATCTATTTTATGGGAAAATAAACTGTAAATGTAAAGCATGCACTCAATATCACAAGATAATGTAAGGTTATATGTCGATATAAATAAATGTTCTTTACACACCTTGAATGTTGTGGAGATATCCAGGTTCAGCGAAGAATTTGTAAGCTTTGTTTGTGCTTGTACAACCAGAAGAATTTTTCGCGTAGCTCTCTACTTCGGCAAATGTTAGGTTAGGGAACAGCCGAAGATCTTGTGTTGGATTATCTGTAACACATTGTTCTGTAACTGAGTATGCCATGAAATGAACATAAAACAGTGCCCTAGCATCTCTCGTAAGGACTAAATGTTGGTGAATCAAATCGAAACCTGTCATCTCGGGGTCATCGTTTAGTTAATATGCAAATCTTCAAATCTTTTCCCGCGCAAAAAAGCAAAACAAAGCCCAAACAACAGATAGCGGCTGCTTACCTTCATTGCTCGCCATGAGGTCAAGAGGTCGTCACGGTAAATCCGGTTTCGTGTTTTTCTCCAAGAGTCACAAAAAGACGCTAGTTACAGTTTCACCAAGATAAAAAGGTCTCAAAGTCGAGCAGATCGCCAATATTTTGAAAGAGAACTTACAAAGGCTACAATTCTCAAGATGGCGGCCAAAACGCTTGCGTCCCAGCATGGCGTTGCTAGGTGGTTTCTAAGCACGTGACCGGATCCTGCAAAGGGCCTATTAATTGATGTAAATCTGCTTCTTCAACATTCACAGGAGCCTGTTCTTCACACTGCATATGTTCTTCAACAATTGCTTCCTCTGCTTGCTCACCCACTATCCGCTCAGGCTCACTGTCGAGATCTTCAATCAGATTGGCTTGCACTCCTTGATCTCTTACTAAGACTGACACCACTTTCTTGGGTAGCTTGTGATGTGGTTTTGCTGCAACCCACATTTCTTTAGCTTTGTTTATTACTTCTAAGGCTTCTCGAGTGCCAGGTTCTGGACCATTGATGGACACTTGCAAGTGTGCATTTAGCATCTTCTGGCTGAGCCTGTTTCTGGACTTTGTTTTGATTCTCTTAAGGGCGCTTGCTCCTCGTTCAGGCCAGGTGTTGGTAATAGGTGCACTGTGAATGACATCTGCCAGTTTTGTAATGACCGGGAAAACGTTCTCACATGTGTGATGCTCTGAAAGAACTTTGGTTAGCGTCCAGTCAATTGGTGTCTGTGTACTGCCCCCATCTTTCACATCTTTAGGCATCTCCCCTTCATTGTTAGCAGTTTGTGCTTGAAGTTTTGCCACTCATCTTTGAGTTGTTGGGATGCTTCTTTATCCTTAGGATAAAAATGAGTGGCAATCTTCTTTACTTCGTTGTCCCCATAAACTTTGAATACAGGTGAGTCAACTTCAGGTACAGTCAGGGGATTGAAAACGTGAAAGGCTTCTAGAATTCCGAGGGCACCTGAAAACCTGTCATCAATGTTCTCAGCCAATGATTTTGTGTACTTGTTAAACATGCCACTGAGGAACGTCTTCTCAGCATCTGTAACTGTAAGCTCTGCTTGGGCAAACTTTCCACCTGCTGCCAAGTCCTTGGTTAGATCATCTACAGGGTCCACTAGGTCAGTTAGCCTTGATTTAGCGGCCTGAATGGACGGTTTAAGTACACTGTAGCTTAGGGCATTTGTTTGGAAAAGTTTGCTTAAGTTGCTCATTACAGGGAAGACTGTGTGAAAAATGTATAGCATTTCAGGCATTCTGGTGCAGTGAAATTTCTTTAGAAGGCCAAGGGCTAATGGATCATCGTGTAGTGCTTTAAACGTGTTCACCATAGGGAGGTAATTGTGGAGGACACTCTCTACCGATTGGCTAATCGAAAGCCAACGAGTACGACATGCTTTGCAGATCTTTCTTGACAACTTGTTTGTATCTTCTCAGTTAACTCTAGTTGGCGTAGTTCTTTCCGCATATGAATGAAGATAGCTGTGCGTTTAGGACTGTTCTCAAAGAATTTCCATGCAGTTTTAAGATTAGTGACAGTGTTCTTGACAGGCTTCAAAGAGTGATCAGCATCACTGTTGGCAAGGGCAAGGTTATGACAGATACAGTAAAATGATATCAGAGTTGGCTGCAGATCCTTTAGTCTTGCTGCTACACCGGAATTCTTTCCGGTCATGACTGAAGCACCATCCGATACAAAACTAGACATGAGATTCATAGGGAGTTTACAGTCAGCAAGAAGATCTAGCAACTTCTTTGTAATGCTTTCAGCATTTGGACCCTGCGGTGAATCTAGTGCCTTTGCACCAAGGAATACAGTCTTCGCTTCACTGTTACCATTTACATATTTCACAAATTTCACAAATGTAATAAGCTGTTCTACCACTGTTATATCCTGGGCTTCATCAATGAGAACCCCATACGCATTTGCAGTTTGGGGAAGGGCACTTTCAAGAACAGCTTTGAAACCCGGCCCATGAATCATGTTTACTTCCATGTTTCTTGCATAGTAAACAGTACATTCCTTCATTTTCAACATAAATCAACGACCAAAATTTTGTTTGCTCATCAAACCACTTGGACTGTAAGAGCCACTCATGCTGGAATGTTTTTCTGGCTTTTCCTTTCATCCAGACAAGTTGGTCGTCAGGAGATTTCTGGCAATTTGGTTGGCATGTATATTTAGAATGGACTTGTCGCGTGTCAGCAAAAAGTTTGCCGATTAGAGCATATCCTGGTTTTCCATCTGTACTTGCGCTTGATGGGGTTGCGTTTGCAACGCGATATTTACAAGAAGTAGTTGCGGTTTCGGTAGCTGTAATGGTGATAGCAGTGGTTTTTGTGGTTGCAGTGCTTGATTTCAAAGTAGGAACTTGTGAAGAAATTAACTCGCCTGGTGGATTATTGGGAGTTGCAAGACTGTCATCCGTTAACCTGATCTCTATTTCCTCTCTAACATTACCTGATTATAACAATAATGATTACTGTGACCATTCTTCCATCATTCAACAAAAACTATTATCATTATTATTTTTTGCAAAAGAGGTGCGAAATATTTCGCTTATAAATTATTATACTAAGATTTTCCTTTTTTAATTTAAGTGAAAAGAACGTATTTATATCGGATCGGCTAGAAGCAGAAACGAAAATGACCTCAACATCACATGTGCTGGATGAATGAATGAATGAACTTGCAGGCCATTTTGAAGTGAAATAAGTTTACAAGTACGTACTGTGAAAACATTGTTCCAGAAGAAACTTACCCTGGTCCACACCATCCTTGGATCGTTTTTGCCAGACACTAAACAAAGATTGCTGTTTTGTTCGCTTCATTTTGAGGCAAATGATTTCCCGGTGCCGGGTTTGCAAGTTTGGGCCATCAGATCAGCCGTCACGGCTCAGTTCTCACGTGAAAATATATTTGGATTTGACATTCCCACCAAAGCGCGTAAGCGGTAATGCGAGCAGGAGACTTTGCTGAACTCTAAGAGAAATATAATTTTTCTTCCTCTACTTCAAAATTAACTCATAAATATCGAGAAAGTTGAAAGGTATCGCTTTTTTAATTCAGGAAAAGTATCGTAAAACGGCAATAAATATTATCAAGCTTCGATGATTAGTCATGCGTGGCTTCAGAAAAGAAGTTATACAGACAAAGACAAAAACTTGAACTGGCTTTTTACAGACCCGATTTACAGTAGTTCTAAGGATTAAACAACGAATCCTCTCAAAATTTTCAATGATAGTCGGCCTGTTGGAGCATACTTGTTGTCCAATACTCTGACAAATTTATGCATAGCATTGTATTGTATTCTATTGTTTTGCGTTGTTCTCAACTGTATTGTATTGTTAATCTATTGTTATGCAGATATAATACAATACAATGCTAACTGAATTTTTCGGAGTATTGGACAACCCTCTGTTGGAGTCCGGCTGCTGTTCATGTAACATTTTGGAATCTTGTTTACGATGAAATGAAATTCGATCGGGGAAGAAATTGATCACGTGCTAGGCAACCGAGGAGAAAATCGCACGAGACAGTGCTACCACGAATGAATCAGATGAATAGTTTCTCAGCTTCTTGGGCTTTAGTAAGATCGTCGAACTGTATTTATTTTATCCTGAACTAACGAGTATGGAAATTAACAATGCCACAGCAATTCAATTTTTATTTCTGGTGCACGTTCTCTCTTATTTGCTAAATTAAAAGTGATTCGGAAGTCAAGTCGCCTTTGGAATTTTGTCAAGTCATTTTTCAAACTTCTTTTGTTTGATATCTTGTATCACAGTAATTTTTTCAATCCTTTCTCATTAGAAACTTCAGTCTTTTATTTACTTTTGTTTTCTTTCTGAATTATAGTACTTAAATCTATATGTTCATCATGTCATCTTACATACATGTAATGGTGACATTGTAATCGCTCAGAGCAAACGATTACCGGTAAATGCTCAGAGGAAATGATATATTGTTCTGAGCAAACGACATATCGTTCAGAGCAAACGATAAGTCACTCAGAGCAAACAAAATATCGCTCCGAGCAAACGATAAATCGCTCGGAGCAAACGATACATCGCTTGGTGCAAACGATATATCTTGCTTGCTGCAAACGATATATCATTCAGAGCAAACGATAAATCGCATGGAACTTAGCGAAATATTGTTACTGCTACAACAATAGCTCCATGATATATCGCACGATATATCGTTCCAAGCTAATTATCATTCAAATATTGCCAATATATATCGCGATTATTGCGATATTCGTCGATTATCGTTTGCATTACTTTTTCACAATACTGTAATGTATGTGAATTGAGTAGAGTGGCATTTTCATCACCGTTGCATGTAAACTCCATCAGAATCCGAAATCAAGAAACACGCTCGATGGAAAGTTGGACAGTTTACATGTAAATGCATATCCTCTAGTTGGGTTCGCTCTTTCGAAATCTACACGTGTCAACTATTAATAAGCCTTTTTGCGAACTCCAATTACACTATTCATAGCCGTTTTAGTAGGGTTCGCAGAGTTTTGAAGGTCACTCACCTGATTTATAGAAGGGCAGCTAGATGAAGCAGTCTGCTAGTGCCGTAATCAGTCAACAACGTCTTGATATTAACTATTGTGGCATCACACGCTACACGTTACCACTTTTGGGTTAAAAAGGAACTGTTCGTAGTCCAGTTCGTTTCTCTTTTATTTTAAAGTTTGATGCATTGAAAGTAGTAACGCAACTTCGCGACTTAGTATAGGAAACAACAGAGATCAGGAAATCAAACAGGTGGCTTGCATCTTTTCGAACAGGTATCATATTTTGATTTCCTCAAAAGGTAACGTGAAATGAAAAAACAATTAACCAATTCTTCTTTTGATCAAGCTGTATAGTAGGAATCTTGGCTAAAGGAAGATTACATGTGTTAAATGCTGTCAGGAATAAAGAGCAGTGGCCACTCTAAAACATGCTTCTTAATGTTGCAATGAGCAGAATCCAACGGGTATGATTCTAATAACTTCTGGAGGTACAGATAAATCAAGCGGGCTACGTTCACACTGAAACTTTGAAGAAAGAACACAGTTGATACCTAAAACTGCGTAGATTACTATACAATAACATTTACTTTATTAATAAGTATGATTCTACCATTTTAATATATTTTTATGTTTTTTATTTATACACGACTCCACAAGCTTGTAGTTTTAATTTTAATCATGTTTAAATAAAGGTCACATAGATGCATACCTACTTCCAGAAAAAAACCTGGAATGCTATGCGAAAATAGCAGAGATGTCTTTTGTCTGCTTTTCGTAAACAAAACTATCAGCAGAGCAACTTTCATGGTGCCGGTAAGCTTTCTCCAACATTTTGATCAGAATTACAACAAGCAGTTGTTTACTTTCTCATTGAGCTCTCAGTGAAAAAAGAAAAGATATCGCTTTTCCTTGGAGCCAAAAGCTATTTCGAATTTTATTACGTGTCTCATCCTCACAAATTTGCAGGTGGTAAATAGGCCATGGGAACAGGCGAATTTGATTCGTTGCTACAACTAATTTGACAGATTACAAAGCACCTAACAATAATAATTGGTTGACTGATGGGTTTACGATTTGCAAAAAACTTACGAGCTTATAAATTTGTGTCGTCTACACAAACCCAAAGGTTAATTACTATTAAGTGCAAACCATGTTCAGGCAGGAGACCGTTTGATGTGAAAACGGATCGATTGTTATCATCGTTTTGACGTGTGTTTTGATCACATGTCACCGACGCACTCAAGCAAAACGAGTTGAGGTTTGATTTTTGTTTCCGAGAAATGGCGGCTTGTATTTGTTCCGTTCTTGCTTTAACTGTGTGCCAGGCCAGGTTGTTAAAGTGCTGTAATTAAACAGGCGTTTATGGTTTGGTCTCCTTGAAACAGATTCCACGAAATATAGTAGAATTTACATATTCTTTTATACACATAAAGCTACATTGAGATCGGCTTCAAGGAAACAAGAGGCAAAACTTGGACTAGAAAACTCCAATTGCTGATTAATGACAGCTATACAAAAACGATTAACAAGGCATAAACAGCAGAGCTGTTTTCATTTCAATTAGCGATCGGAGCTTAAAGTGTACCTGGTTTTGTAACTGCCGGCTGCAAAGCAAAGCACATATAAACAGAGAACTACGAATGATACTGACGGCAACAAAATAAATTGGAATCAAGGTTAAATGTATTACCCCGATTTCTTTTCATCAAAATGAATTTCAGAGCCATTCCTTTCTTCACTCTTCTCGGCTGTTGGCATGATGCATGGACATGAAATCAGAATAGCGAACCTGTGATGTTGCATTCTTAATTGCGAAAGGGAATGCTTAATATAACGTGAACGGAGACGTGTACACTATATTTTATTTTATACTAACTTACAGAAATTTTTGATGAAGCTCCTATAATGTAGCTACCGAATTTCCTTGTGTTGTCAATCTTGTAACTGACATCTATGATCGGTGTTATCAAATGCTACTTTGCGATAAAAATGCAGAGATTCAAGACGTCTGAGCATTCCAGCACGTTTTGTTGCGAAGAAACAGCTTGGAAACAAAATACTCAAACTGGACGTATCTTTATTACCTCGCCCAAAATATTGCCGCGGTAGGACGAATGCCTTTCTTGGTTTTACCTAGGTAAAGACGAGGTTGGGTGTGGGAATACCGCGTCATTGACGAGTGGAGGCCCCGCAGCAAGAACGCGGCAAATGGGTCAGTACTTTCAGGCGGTACTGTACACCTGAAACCTCTTGTATGAAGAGAATTTCTGTTCATATTAACCCATTGACGCCTGAAGGAAATTGCCCGCAACCAACCCCTAATTCCCAATTTATATTTAATGAAATTTTACCTTAAACAATGTATCGAATGATATATCATTAGAGCTATTGTTTCCTGTCAGTGATATATCGTTTCCGCGTTGCGACATATTGTTTCCGCTTTGTGATATATCGTTTCCGCTTAGAGAGATATCGTTCCCGCTTAGAGAGATATCGTTCCCGTTTATCGTCCGGGCAATGTGAAATAGACGTACACTTCTCCAAAGATCATTTACAATAATGACGAATCCTCTTCGTTACAAAGTCAGCTTTTTGAGATGGCGAGTGGCGAGTTAAATGTTTTCAATGTTAGCTAATTGAGTCTTAATTAAAAGAACTATTGAACCTACCTGCTTTGGTTCTATAAAAAAAAATCCACTCTGTAACGGATGAAATCCTATTACAAATTACGATTTCGGCTCTCGAGTTAGAGTACAGTGGCTCGTCAAGGAAATGAAGGAGGAATTGGAAAGGAACATGGCGAGATGCTGCCCACTGACTTTGGAAACGCAGGTAAATATTTGTTTTATTTTTAAAAAACTTTTGTAAGATCCTTCCTTCTTCCCAATATTTTCTACTCTTAGTTAAGCTAAATTTGTATCAGTATAAACTGCTGAAATAAGTTTTTGAAGCTAAATTTTAAGTTCAAGTTAAGTTGACTGTTTCCTCAGCGGTCCACAAATCTTGTTTGATTGCTCTATGGACATTTTAAAAATTTAGATCCTGTGGTGTTTGATGCCCACTGCAAGATTCTTTTTGATAACATCTATTTATAATGCCTTTCAGGTTCTCCTAGCACTTCGCTATTATGATTGGAGAAATTTCTGTGCAAATGTGATTTATCACAAAGCTTTCCAAATCAAAATTTTCTTTTGATAACTAAAGCAAAGCACATGCTGATTGTTTCATTCATCATCTATTATTTGCCCATGGGTGCGCACTGCTGACATGTGTGTTAATGTGATGTAGCTGGAAAACAAGGACTCCTTTTGCTCCAATGTGTCAATGTTGTATTGTAAAACAAGTGGTAAACACTACAGCTGTACACCAAGCAGTTATGAGTGCACTTGGGAGGTTTGCAAAGCACTCAAGAAGCTAGAGTAGCACTCAGGTATCATGCTTAGCAACCTCCTACATGTATCCATAACTCAATAAAGTGTGCTAGTGCATTTACCATTTGTTAATTAAGTTTAGGAATTCAATGGGTGAGTCCAGAAACAAAAACAGTTACAACACAGGTTACTTTCTGGAATTTCAATGGCAGATGGGCATTCTTTCTGATAGCATATTTTGTCTTTGTCCCACAGGCAACAATTGCTGACTTTAAGTTTTCAAAACAGCAGGAATGCCTCAGGTGATTAGTGCTGTGGATGGCTCAGGAACATTTGTATATGTGCCATAAAAGCTTTCATTGCATAAACATCATGGCAGTGTGCAATGCACAACTTTCATTCACCAACTGTGTAAATAAGAAAAAGATGTAATCAGCGATGCTCTAGACCAACTGAGCTATGAAGCCACACATTCATCGCACCGGTATCGCGGAGGAAAATTTACTGCGAGGATCATACTTCACTTGCAGAAATTGTATTGTTAGTGATTTTTGTCTAGTAATTTTGGAGCAGGCCTTTTCTTTTGCCCCAGTGGGTAATCTGTCTGCACACTGCTTTATTAGCTCTATTAGTAGCTGCCTTGTTGCCATAGGCATTCTTTACCACAAGGGACAACTGTCATCCAAAACCGTTGGTTGATCCTGGTAGAACAGTCATATTGTAATAATAATTCTTAATACTGATATTCCCATTGTCATTTCCTTTTACATGAGTATCCACCTTCCATGTCCCTTCCCCCCTTCCTCACATCATGCATGATAGCTTTTGGAATGATTTTGATGTTGGCACAAAAAATTGCATGGTATTTTTGAATCAGTTATTTTAACAAATATATAATCACATTACCGTGGTAAAAACTGGAGCTGTGCAGTTGGTTTCATCCACCAGACTGACTTCCTGTATTGAGTTATAATAAAATATTAACTATATTTTATAACAATAATTATTACTGGGACATTATCACAATCAGAAGATATTTAAATATGTTTTTTACCTTGGGGTTGATCTGTATAAAGCAAAGTTTTTCACTCTACAGACCAACCCCTGAAAGTAGTGAATAATTATTTTTTTTTTTCCACTGGAACCAAAACACATTGACAAAAACCCACAAAAACATTGTCAAACCTAAGGTAATGTAGCAGTCTAGTAAACATTGAACCTATTTAATAGAGCCTACTTATGTTGAAGTACTAGACAAATCTTAGCCATGACTCTCTAAAATGGAATCTTTTAACATGGAATTTCTTACAGCTAATATTATTTCTCCTTGTTCTTGGGGTAATTATTTTCAAACTAGTTTGATTGTTTCTTTATTTCATATTATGAGTACAAGAGAAGGGAAAATTCTTCTTTGTGAAAAATTTAAACCGACCAAACATCTACATTGAGACGATGGGTAGGGTGAGAATGAACTAACTTTGTTTTCAATCACAAGTTCAATTTGTGTGGTACAGATGTAAATGCCATGTGAAACAAAACAAATATGTTTCAAATTATAATATTGCAGTTGTGAACCAAACTTATCTTCCATATTTTACCAATTGTATGACAACCGACTTTGAAAGTCATAAAAAAATCATTATACACCTAGGTTAACTTTCACATTTTCTTCAGAAATGTTTCCTTTTCTTGTCTGCCCTTAATTTAGGAAAAACGAGAGCCATGAAGCTAGCAGACAAGGGCAGCATGGTTTTCCAATGGGTTATACAGCAACTTGCTGTTGGGGAAAATATCCAGATAAATTATGTCCAGGATTGAATGCTAATGATATTCAAATTCCTTATGATAAGCATGACAAAGTGTCCTCATTGGTAAAAAGTCACCAAAACACACACAATTTTGTCAAATATGGAGTAATATGAAAATGTCAAATAACTCTACCAAATATGAAGTACTGATCAAACAATACTTGCGTTCAATCCGGGACATAAGTGAAAATATCCATACCTCTCTACTCTCCCCCTCATACTTAACATTGTACACCACTTTACTCCCATTGGTAAATTTCAATGTAGCATTGTACAAAATAATATTTTTGTCAATAATACTTCTTGATGTCCATGCTCTTGGGATTTCCAGTGACCTTGGTCTAACCACAAATTTTGTTGTCCTAGATCAAGACACAAATATAATGATGACAATAATAATAAAATAATAATAATAATAATAATAATAATAATAAAATAATTTAAAATTAACTTTATTTCAATCTTGTAAGTAATTATATAATAATAACACCAAAACTTTATTAAGAAATTCAAAGAATCTTATATTTACAATAATAATAATAATCATACAATTACGAATTTAAACTCTTCTGACTTGAAATAATTTTGTACCTATGTGTCTTTACAAGAAATCAAAACAGCTGCAAACAAGATGATAACACAGTATAAGAAGAATATTAAAATTTAAAAATCTAGAAAGTTATAAAGTAAAAATGATTTGAACTGGAAGTTAACAACAGACTTGATAATTTTTTGTGGGATTCCTATTATTTCAAAAAGCACTAGCTACATTTATTTTACAGTCTAAAGATTGCTCTATCTTCCTACGAAACGGCGTTCGCGAACCTCTAACGCATGCGTGTACCGATCTTAAGAGTTCAAACGAAATCTGTGTCCTGAGCCAAGTGATTACAATATGATAAGGCTCGGTATCTTTCTGAGCTATCTTGTCTGCGAGATGCTTTAAGAACCGCTGACACTCGTTTCCCATTCCGCCGTTGGTTC
The DNA here is from genome assembly GCA_022496165.2 of Catalaphyllia jardinei. Lineage (NCBI taxonomy): Eukaryota > Metazoa > Cnidaria > Anthozoa > Scleractinia > Caryophylliidae > Catalaphyllia > Catalaphyllia jardinei. Next base: position 33,165 of record JAEMPF020023615.1, on the reverse strand, counting down.
CAAACACTAAAGGTGTAAACGAACCCATTTCTACATCTAACACCCGCTGCTGGTACTTGCGCTTCTTCTCTTCTTCTTGCTCCTTGAACACTTCTGATGTTGGCTTGCTCTGGTAACAATTGGAGTTGACGTGCGTAACTCTGACATCAAAAAATGCCGTAACTCCTCTTGCCCAGAACCCTCCCACTTTGATGTCCAACCTTGCCTCAGAACTTGTAACAGCGCTCCTCAAACGAAATCGCTCGTTGTCCAGGGGTTGAAGGCGTGGTTCGATTTCAACATTATTGCAGATCTTGTCAATGAATGTCGTTAACAAGTTCCGTACACCATCGTGCCTCTGCGCTACAAACCCCCCCTTTTTACAAGAGAGGGCATGACCAATGGTGAATTTATCCCCACACACGCAATGACTTGGTAAGCCAACTAAGGGCAAGTCATAACGCAAGCGTAGCGAGTCTCTGAATTCTTGCTTGTTCAGGGCTAAACCCTGGTCTGAGAGGGGCATCGCATTCAGCCAAGAACTTGCGCCCTTGTCTCTCGATTGATTAATCAGTCGCAGCAGGTCTGGAGAGAGGCTTGAATCAATGCTATCCATTTTCTCTTTAGCACTTGCTCTCTTGAGTGATTGTTGATGCCTCTTTAGCTCATCCGTAGATCTCTCGCCTGGCACCATAATGGGACTCTGTGATGTAATAGAATCTACGTGCACGGTGGTTATCAGTCTCGAGGCAGCAAATTGCTGTGGTGCCTCGGATCTCAGATCAGGAAAGCCTAGACCCCCTTGCCCCGTTGCTAAGGTAGCAAGTCTGCGCACCTCGTTAGGGAGAGGCTCTGATTGACCAAACAAGGTTGGAAGTAGTAAATCCTCAATCACCTCTTGGATTGGGTCGACATAATCTTCAAACGATCCTATCGTGCGCATAAAGTAGGTGAACTTCGACTTGTAGCCTTTTGTGAAAGCAATGTACGCCGCATGGGGCTGGCTCTTCGCTATTTCAGAGAGACGTTCGATTTCCTCTTTCCATACACGAACCTTCTCCTCACAATACTGATCTTTGTATTCTTGCAAAGCAATAACTGCTCCCAGATGGCGTTGACCTTCAGTCGTTATGTTGACTTCATCTCCAAACACCCTCTTTGCTTCCTTTGCAAGTTCCTTAGACTTCACAATAAGCCAGCTCTTTGACCCATTCACAAAGTAACCAAACTTTTGTCCTTCCTTACTCAATTGCTTGTACCATTTGTACAACGGCACAATACTCCCTCCTCCAGCTGAGTCGTCTGCAAGCCACACCTGTTTAACCAATGGACAGGGACAGTGGTCCCTCAATTTCTGAATCATTATAGATGTATTAAGTGCGTACCATGGCATAGCTAGCGGATCACCTTGCGTGGTGCCTTCTCGAGAAAGTATTTCACCGCCCCCGCAGATAAACAATCTAGATGGGCTTCTATACGTGTTAACAACATAGAGCGCCATTTCTTTGCACATGATCTGGATATTGTGTAAAGCCGCTGACCTATTCATTTGGTTAAAAGCATTACTAGCATCAATAATAATAAAATAATAATAATAATAATAATAAAACCAAGAACGCCACTAAGTTCAAAAGGGAAATAACAATGCCAGAGTTTGAGAACAGAGAAGATAAGTCAGCCTCAGAAAATGCTAAGGCCCTGAAACACATATTCAAGTCTAGGATGAAATCTATGAAAGAAGAAAAGTGGAAAGACAAAGCTTTGCATGGCCAGTATCCCAAGATACTAGAGAAGCCACATGTAGACACAATCACCACCAACAAATGGTTGTCAAGCAATCTGAAAGGAGAAACAGAGGGACTGCTTGTGGCAGCTCAAGATCAGGCAATAAACACCAGAAATTACCAGAAAGTAATATGTGGTCAGCAAGTGGAGAGTAAATGCAGAATGTGTTCGCAACATGAAGAAACAGTGGACCATATTGTATCTGGATGTGAGGTCTTAGCCAAAACAGAGTACATCTCCAGGCACAATAATGCTGCAGCATATCTCCATTGGAGTATCTGTAAAGATCATGATCTCAAGATCACAGATAAATGGTACCAACACACACCAGAGACTGTCATACACAATAAAGACAACAACCTCACCATCATGTGGGACATGCCAGTCAATACTGATAGAACTATAACAGCGAACAGACCTGACATCATTGTTAAAGATTCAGTGAATTCCACCTGCAAGCTGACTGATATGACTGTCCCATCAGATAGAAACATTGCACTGAAGGAAATCGAAAAGAAAAGCAATTATAAAGACCTAGAACTAGAAATACAGTGAATGTGGCAAGAGTGATCCCTGTAGTTGTTGGTGCGCTTGGAACAGTAAAGAAGGCGATGATAGAAAACATCGAGAAAGTATCCAAGAGTGCTAATGTGACAGAAATCCAAAAGATCTGCATGTTGGGATCTGCACGAATCCTCAGAAAGGTGCTCAGTATTTGAACAGAAAGATTGACTTGGGTGACCGATGCCCTAGGTGCATGGTTTACACCCGGCTGACGCACATAAAGAACACCAGCAGAGACTGTGATGAAAGTAGAAATAATAATAATA
>JAEMPF020023615.1:29150-30471 GCA_022496165.2 Catalaphyllia jardinei | reverse complement strand
ATAATAATAATAATAATAATAATAATACTAATAAACAATTATTCACCAAAGTAGAGGTAAATATCCACCACTTTCACCGACACTGAGGTGAATAACTGTTTTAGTATATACCACTATTCAAACAGGCTACAATAACCTTGTTGGAGAAAATTAAGACAAAAAAAATTCTTAACATATGTCACCATGGAATCAAGGCCACCAGGAATCCCAGTGAAGGTTTGTGGCCCTAAAATTCTTGCAGTTTCCTTCTCAGAAAGACCGAGGCTCTCTGTGCAGGGCTTAGAGAGTTAAGCTGCATTTTCATCGTCCTCAAAAAGCATTATTCATGGTTAAATACCGGTGACTCTAATATGATGAACGAACTCTCCACAATATGTAAAGAAATGCAATTGAGATATTTTAAATGCATCACACAAAACTTATCAGACATCTTCATACACCTACCTTTTACACTGACGCGATTTAAAATAATGTAAACATGTCTCTAATCCAGAAGTACGAGAATGAATCACAGAAAATTCCAAGACTCCTCGATATTTGTTGTTCAAATAGCTCTACAAAGGCATTTTGATCATCACTTGCAAATAATATGACGAAGCACAACGCCGATCTCTCTAAGTTGCTCTCCTTTGACAAAACGATAACCTTGAAGTTAGACTGGGCAGTCTTCTTCAAAAAGCATCACAGTCTCAACGACAACCCTGCTTTCGAATCAACCTTGTTCCCAGGGTCCTCTCTCCACTTCGAGAAAGTACCCTGGTTAGGGCTGGTCACGTGTCTATGCATGCCAACCCAAGCGGCATAGGGGGTGAGTCCTCAACTTAATTTTGTCAACACTCTCTAAGGGGGTGAAAGTTGTGCTTCTATGCAGACATTATTTTGAAAAGGAAGCAAGTTTTTATATTTGTCAGAGATCCTGCCTGGCCAGTGCTTCAGCTCTACCTGAACTTCTATGAGTGTGGGATGTTGATTGAGAGGGAACTTTGCTTAATATATTTCATTTTTTTTTTTTTAAATAACCGTGAAATTATCGATGGGATACAATAAACTTGGAGCTACTTTCTTGGCCGAAAATTGAATTTACCGCTAAACAGTTTAAAAGTTGTTTATAAAATTTTACACTGGAAGAGAATTGAATGACCGCCAAACTTTCGATTGGATGAATTCAATTAAATTCAAAGCTGGTCTCTGCCAACCACTGTACTTAATATCAAGCTCTAAACGAATGCATCAACGCCTCTGTTATCATTTTGCCGATCGAAAAATATAAGCTGCTTAATCAAGCATATTCAGTGCGCAGACTTGTCAAATTCTTCGTAGA
>JAEMPF020023615.1:11650-26650 GCA_022496165.2 Catalaphyllia jardinei | reverse complement strand
TCAACTAATGCTATGTCTAGTCATTTCTTCCGGTATAGTTTGTTTGATTTCCAGTATTTCTTTTTTCTAATTCTAATCAGTTTTATTTCGTCTCAGAGAGTACTTTGGCCTTTACAAGTACACCTGATAATCCAACCTATGTGGTCAAAGGAGATAATGCTACTTTGGTATGGGAATACAGTGTTGATGACAGACAGAAAGAGCTATTGGGTATTATTTGGAGTGTCACTGTCAAAGCAACTGGCCGCCCTGCTATCTTGGTTACAGAAACTAAGTCTGGTAATAGAAGTATTCCTGATAATATTCCACAAGCTTATAAAGGAAGAGTCTTAATTGAGAAAACAGCCACCCTTATCATCCAGAATGTCACACTGGAAGACAGCACAACCTTCAGTTGTTCTCTTAGAGCAGATCCAGTTTCAAGCGCAGTTGACACAGATTCAGTCACTAGGCTTATTGTAACAGGTATGTTTGCAAGTGTTAATGTCCCTTTCCATGGGAGTTCACTTTTGTGTGTTATTGTAGCCCATTATATTATAGCACCATATGAATAGAATAATAAAAAAAGCCACACATCATTTGGCATAGTGTGGGGGGACACAACCTTGCGGTTGGTGTGGGAAGCAACTTTGATTTGCATGGCCTTTTAGAGCCTCAGTTGTCACCAACACTACAACACTGGAAACGGACAAGAGTATTGGCAGGTACATCAAATGTGAATGTGCGACCTTGCAAGCCTCACTTATCTCCCCGGTGCTGAGTAAGTCAGCACCGAATTGGACAAGACTATTGTCAGATGCACAAATGAAAGGGGCAAAACACTGCCCGCAGAATCTATCTCCCGATCAAATGCTTGGTTACTAAGCTATGAACGAACCGAAATGTTCATCAGGTGTTGCTGCATGTAAATTCTATTAAGAAATGGACAGGAATGAAAAATACTGGATTAAAAATGCCAGAGAAAGATCAAATTTATGTCTAAGTTAGATTTTCATACTAATAGAGAGCTAAAATTATAGGTAACAGTTTTCGTATTCTCTGTTTTAAATGTTTATAATGAGTTAATACTCAGGTTGACGCATGCAAGAAACTTCAAGAAATAATGCATGCACATGTAAGACATCTTTCTCAAGACTCCAGTTTTGATTTATTTTGATTTCTTTCCAAAACTGTTTTCCAAAATTTAAGTGCCAAAGTCGGGGTGCAGCTTATCTGCGAGTGCAGCTTATACGCCGGTGTTTACGGTAACTGTTTCCGAGGTTTGCACATCATACCCCATTAACTGCATTTTACCACTTGCACCCTAAAACTTTCTTAACAGTGTTTTATTAATAATAGTGATAAGAGAATTCTCAGTATTTGTCCTCCTGTTGATTAAAGAAAACATGCAGAAACTCCCAGTATGCCAGTTAACCATAGGAAGGCTGAAGCATATTGTGAGGTGTAAGCTAAAGAATGTACATTCTTCCTCTGAAATGGCTACTATTAGTACCTCAACTTGGAAAAAAGAAAACTTGGATCAAAATGTGTAACATTATTTTACATGAACTTGTCTAGGAAGAAGTGTAACCTGTGCCTTCAACAAAAGCTTTTGATCATTTTTAGAAAACATCTATGCAGCCTAAACATGAGAAACGAATTGGCAAGTTCATGTCCCCACAGAAACAGATTTACACTCAAGTTCTTTTGGATAATGTGACTTGTGCATATTGAACTTGCATCCGCGACCTGCTGGCATGCCATGACAACTTCACGCCACTTTAAGTGTGTACCCCAAATTCTGAGGTCACTGAGCATTCATATATTCACACTATTGTTCCTACCATCAGTTATTCATAACGATGTTCTGCCGACAACTTGGTATGAAGGGAGGGTTTTACCACAGAACAACCAGAGACATCGGTCAATATTTACACTCTCAGCGAAAATCGCATTTGAGTGATCAATTTCTTGAAGGCCTTAAACAGCCTTGGAACTTTGAGAGTAAAGGTCAAAATTCTACATAATCGCCTTTTTAACTTTTCTGAGTCAACATTTCGATCAAGAGAGGGTTTATTTTCCAAAGTAAACACGGGAGCGCACGCGAATTGAATTTATGACCGCAGAGTATTTTTACCTTGGTACAAAGCAGCAGTTACAAAACTTGTTGCCTGTGGCAATGCAACTTCGGTGTTGAACATTTTTAATTGCTGATCTTTTCTTACTTTATTTCATTTCTCGTTGCCTTTGCTTTAACATTCTCTCTGCGTAAAATCTTTTCGACTGATGGAACAACTAAGGCAAGCAAATAATCGGGAAGCCTACGTGCATCAAGCGTGACAATTAAGCGTCATGGGACGTGTCAAGACACGGCAATTGATCAGTTCTTGCAGTGTTGTTGCTCGCGAAGCTCACTTGATCAAAACAACAGCTGTGTTTACTAACAAGAGTCTGGAGAATTACGTAAATCATAGTAATGCCTCGACAGGCGTTAGACAATGGATGACTCTTTTGACTGATGTACTTCGCCTGAAATCTTCAAGCCAATCTTCAATCGGAATTTCCACTTGAGCGCGAGGCTAAACATGGCTGCGTGAAGGAAAATTATAAAACTTGCTGAGTTTGTTTTTAAAAAATACAAATCAAAGATTTTTAATAGAACTTTCTTTATTGAGCAAAGAAAGAAAAAGTCATCAAATACATATTCTGGGAGGAACAGATAACATGAAACACAACACTGCTGCGAATAAAACTTGTTGGTGGCTTTGAATTGAACACTCAGTCAGCTTCAAAAAGAAAAGAATCCTCAATTAAATCTCTGCTTAGAGCTCCTTGAAGGCGTCTAACTGCTGGTTCTCAGTGTCACGCCATTCAAAATAGATGAAAATAAAAAATCAAAACCGTTCAATAGATTAAAGAAGGTAGATATGCAAAGACTCTCGCCAAGATTCAGGTCACAGCAATTGAAGAAGCTAGTGATAAAAGGGGATAAGTGACGTTTTTGGTTGTTTCTGTTACTCTCGCTCCAACTCTCACTCCAAATTAGCTGAAGTTTTGCATGTGACCTTCATTTCAGTTGAAAAACATTGCCCCGTAATTTCTTTCGCTGGCTTGCTCTTCGTTTTCGAGAAATAATGTATGCAAAAAAACCCTCAGTTTTCCAAGCGGCATCTTTTGTAGATGTATTGTTGAATAAACAACAAAAGAAACCTTAAGCACAATTAATTTGTTGAGCAGCAAACAGGCAGACTTTTTTATATTGTATGAAGTCAAAATCAAATCCCACAAAATCTTGACTGTCTTTTAAGTCAAAGGAAAATAGCATAGAAAAGATCTATCTTCATGTCTTTGTAATTGAATTGCCATTTTTACTCGCTAGGCTATCAGTGAGTTTAAGCATGGCGTTTACGGCAGACGGCAAATGGCAAAGATGACCTCTGAATTTGTGTTCTTTTCTTCTAATCCTTAAAAAAATGTCTCCTACTATTCACCACAAATACACAAATATTTTCACTCTACTGTTCAAAGAGCTAAAAACAAACAGCAAAAGTTTCATTTTTGCCATTAGCCGTTTGACGTAACTTCAAGCCTAATCTCTCTATTGTGACGTCGGCTTTTGGCGCGCAAAGCATCGATTATTCAGAGCCTACCTGTTAATCAAGCAGAGTTTGCTTGTTATTTCCACCGATATTTGAAGCTTATTCGAGGAATATTTGCGCCCGCCTGGTAGGAGATTTGGCATCATTAAGCCTTTGACCCTCTATAAGTCACCAGCATGCCTCAAAGAACCGAGGTGTGTTTTTGTTCCGAGATTATGGCTTAACTTAGCCATTGATCAAGGAGCAAATGAGCCAGGCGGTAGAGTCTAGAAACGCTTCTTCCAAAGCAAAGCATTTGTCGTGGACTTAGGGCTCATTTGCTAAACTTCGGCGTGTGTCAGTTTTGGAAATTAGAACTGCTTTCTATTATTTTCTTGAAATTCAGCCATCTAGCATCATTCGCTGCTCAAATTTCTGGGATATCCCATAATAATCTTTCATACATAAAGCCAGCGCCGTGACTATTGTGTGTGTGTGACTTACAACGTGACTCAAACACGGCCGGGAACTGGTGAGAAACGCGGCCAGGCAGCAAAGTCCTTGAATTTGACCTGTGTTAGGTGAAAAGTTAATTTAAACAGATTCAAAGCCGTTTCTACGGGCCGAAAAAGAACGCAGGTCGGTTAAATGGCAAGCAAGCGTTCCGTGAGTGTGTATGGTGGATTTCCAAGCAGATGATTGCTTTGAATTGTGATAGGATCGAGCCCGCCGCGAAGAAAAAAAGACAAAGAACGCCTGATCGCAGGTTAGGAAGAAGAAAACTTCAGCTCAAATGTAAGTTTTGCTTTGTATTTCAGGCTTCCTTTGCTGGTAAATTTTCCATTTCGTGCGCTTTTTTTCGGCATGAGCAGCGTGCTAGCTTAAGGCTTCCTCTTTCTGTGTTGTCAGAATTAATCATTTGATGGAACGAGCAGTTTTGTACCGGCCAAAAAAATACTTTCACCTAGAAACATTTTATAAATCACTGATGTAGCCGATTTGCAAAACGTTTAACGTCTTTCTCTAGGCATTAATCATTGACTTGATTTAGGTATCGATTCGTGCAATAGATTCTAACGTATCCTGACCTTAACTCTAATCTAATCCGAAGCCTAACTTTGTTCTGTAAGCCTAATCTTCAATGCTAACCCTAGTTTCGAGCGGTAACCCTAACCCTAACTCTAATAAGACAGGGAACTCTTAAACCTAAGGGTTAAAGTCAGCTGCCAATGTAAGTTTTGCTTCGTATTTCAGCATTCCTTTGCTGATAAATTTTCTGTTTCATGCGCTTTTTTTCGGCGAACGCTAAGCCTAACTTTGTTCTGTAAGCCTAATCTTCAATGCTAACCCTAGTTTCGAGCGGTAACCCTAAACCTAACTCTAGTAAGACTGGGAACTCTTAACACTAAGGGTTAAAGTCAGCTGCGAAGTTTGGACTTGTTTTGGCCTTGTTCGATTTTAGCAAAACATCTAGGGGACGTTCTTGCACGAGGCCTTTCAATTGAGCTTACATGTTGTGAAATGAACTTCTCGCTGTTCTCTAAGTGAAATCAAAGTCCTTGCGGTGGCGTGATAATGTGAAATCAAAATTCTAACTGTCAGTAAATGACCTGATATCAAGAGTGTCTAGCTTGCACATTGCGTGAAGTAAACCGTTGGCTGTAATTTGAGTGAAATTAACATCTTTGTGGTCGCACGTTAACCTGAAATCAAAGTTTTAACGGTTTTTACCAGTAATCAACATTTTCGAAGGTTACACATTGCGAAAGATCAATATTTTGCTGCATAGCAATTGAATGTTTTAAAGCGTGAAACAACGCGGAGAAAAGTTGGCCGTTAACGGCAGCTCGAAACTGGTAGTAAGCAATGTCCTGTAGTTTTTCCGCTAAAGTTTTGCTTCATTTTCGAGACATCACGTAATTTTAGGTTATGCACAAATCCACCCGTTTTTTCCTAGTGGCGTGCCTTTTTTGCATACGTTATTTCTCGAAAACGAAGAGCAAGCCAGCGAAAAAATTATGGGGCAATGTTTTTCAACTGAAATGAAGGCCACATGCAAAAATTCAGCTTATTTGGAGCGAGAGTAACAGAAACAACCAAAAACGTCACTTATCCCCTTTTATCACTAGTGTCTTCAATTTTTCTTATCAAAGATATGCAGAGAAACGTTTTCCCCAAATTTATGGAGATTTGAATGGAGACGCCATGCTGGTGCCCATCTAGATGGGCACCAACATGGCGGCCGGAAACCAGCAGAAACATCGGTCACTGAGTTTTGCAACAAAAGCGTGAATTCATCTCTCGAAGAACTGAATAACGTAACAATAATACTTTATTGTAATACAAGAACTGTTCAGATAGCCGAATTCCCCGAAATAAGTCACTTTCTAAACCAACATCGCAGCTCTCTTGCCCATCATGTAAATGTCGCGTCACGCAAAAGCTTAGAAATTCAGGCGTAGTTTATGGCTAAACCAAGAACCCATTCAGAGTGAAAATTTGTATGAAGTTTTTGGCTGCTCTTACACATCATGAAAGTAAAATCCCAGGAAGATCAATAGTTCTAAAGTTTGAATTTTAGTGCCGTCATGTGAAAACCAGCAATTAAAAAGTTGTGGTCAAAGGAAAAGTTCAAATCCATTAAGTGACCTGGGCATTCACCACGCATCCGAACATGTTCAAGCATAAATTAACTATGGCCGCCGCTCTACGAAAAAATCTAAATTTGGTGTTCCTTGACCAAAACAATTCGTTCAAGATCTCTTTTTAAAGCTCTTGATACGATCTGTATTCAAAAATACACAAGCTAAAGCTTACAAAATTTGAAAATACGTTGTGAAGAAGCCAATCTATAAAATGTCTGCAGTGATTACTTTATAATCATTCACACGTCATGAACAAAAGGATACATTCGCAATTCAGTTCGCCCATGGTCCCTAAATTGCAGCATTGTTCCAGTCTCTTTGAGGTCTCCTTCCAAATAATTCACCTTTTTCAAACCAAGTAAAACTGAAATTATTCGAGACGCTTTCGGATGCTACCGAAAGCAATGCGCAAAGGACAACTGAGCCTTCCAAGCTATAACATCCAGCGGGATAAGCCATTCCAGAAAGACACATTTAAAGCGGCGTGAAGTTGTAATGACATACATTTGTATCTATATTACATTGCCAGCCTTGTCAGTTAACTGTCATTTGTTTAAGTTACCCTTATGAATGTGATCCTTCTTTGCCACATGAAACAAGACTGTAGCAATAAAGCAATTTAGTAACATCAGAAGCCAGGATCTGAATTAACAAAAAAATAATAACATTTACATGTACAGTATTTTGCAAAAGTAATGCAAGCAGAATGTGCGAATTTAGTTCTTTGTTTCTGCGATTTTTGACCAAAGTTCGGTTGAAATGTTGCGGCCTGTCTAGCGATAATTTCCTTGAACAAAGGTTGATATTTCTTCCAATTTTCAATTAAGTTACAAAAATTTGCAAGTACTAACGATAATTCACCAACCAATTCAGAAAGTTTTTCAGGGTTCAAATCCCGTTGAAGCCCTGATTTTTCGGGCTTCTTCTTTCCAATTGCTTAAACTGGAAAATTTATTGCGATGATCATTCTTCACTTTCACTCTCACTTTCACAAAGTTTTGCAAGGCACCGGACAACAGTTTGCCAGTGGCTATGCAATTGTCTTTTTTGCAACTCATACTTGTACGAAGAAACTGTCATGTAACTCTCATGTAGTAATGCACAAGATACATTTTGATACATATATATTTGTAAGTTTGTACCAGGTTACATGGTATGCAGCCATTGAATAGAAGAGGGTACATTGCAACATACAGTGTTATCTATAACATACATTACTTGAATCTCACTTGCAGAAAATTTTTGGAAGCAGGTTCGTCCTCTTGAGATCACTTTCATACGCAGAGAATTAGAACTGTAATGAAATTGATACAGTGATTGCACAAGCTAAGGTGGGCAGGCTAAAATGTATAATGGTTGTATTTGAATGTGATGCTTGCACATGTGCTGAGACGGTTAAGGCGAGTAATGAATGGGAAATGTACTTGTAATACAGGATATAATAAGAGACTTGCATTATGTAGTAGTGTGTGTGCCCTAGTAGACTTGCCATGTACAGTTAAGCTGAACCATCCTCAGAGACCCCAGAGGCAGTTAGTGTGGACGGGAAAAAGTCTAAACAGGCGAGAAAAAAATTGGGCGAAGAAAAGTCAAGAACGCAAAGAAGAGCCACTGGGGACAAGGTTTTAACGGACCAGTTCCAAACAGTGTGTTCGTTTGTATGTGATTTCATCGCCCTAGAAATCATGCAATCTGACCTAGTAGCTTTTTCATGACGACAACTGCTGTAAATTCCATGTGTCGTACACTGCATTATTTCTCTGGGAATGTTTTTATTTGGAGCAGAAATAAAATCTTAGTTTCTGCTGGACATGAGAAAACAATGTTGTGATGGCTCAACCTACTAATAGAAAGTGGTGATGTGTGCACTGTCATCATGAGGGATGATTCCTCATCATGGGGTGTTAAAGATAATCTATTTTCTTACAATAAATTATACCAGAAATTCTTTCGCCGGAAGCTATGCGTGAAATGATACATTTTAGTTGTAATTTAGTTCCCGGATTAAAAAAAAGGGAGGGCTTATGCCATAAGAAAGAAGAAAAGTTGTTGTGGTTTTTTTTATGTCTGGGGAAAATTTTTTGGAAATTTTGGAGGTTTTTGGAACCTAAGGAGAAACATTATTCTGGTCCTTTGAGCCAGATGAAAGGCTTTAAAACTTGGAAATTCTTAACTGGGGGAAAGTGGAAAAGGGGTCTTGGACGTGGAGAGGATTTGTGTGGCGCTCGGTGTTGTCTCTGTCAAACGTGAGGAAATTTTGTGGATTTTGCGGAAGACCCTACCATGAAATTGGAAGCTTTGAAAGCAGAAAAACGAAAATTAAAAGCGGTGATAACAAGACAGCTAAACGAGTTAGCGGGTCGGGTTGCTGGCATCAGCGGAGGCGAGAAGTCTTGAAGAATTAGAAGGCATTGAAGCTACTGGAAGAATTATGGACATTGTATCAGCGACAGAAGGACACTGAAAGGCAAGTTAAAGTTGGGGACGAAGCAGACGAGCTAAACGAGTGAATTGAAAGTGAAGTTAGCGCCGCTCGTCGTGTCTTGGTAATAAGTACACGGAGTATACATCCGGTAAGTCCACATTCTTACTCAAGTAACTCTAACACCAGTTTACTGCAAAAAATGGTGATAGTGGTTGAAATAACCTGGAAACAATTCGCATTCCAACATTTAGCGGGAACAAAACTGAATTTCAGCACTGGAATGCAACGTTTACAAGTTGTGTAGATGCAACTGCATTGTCTGCTCAGTTCAAAATGTTGAGATTGGAGGCATGTTTAGCTGGCGAAGCTTTAGAAACGATCAAAGGTTTGGGATATTCTGAAGCAGCTTATGAGGCGCTAAGTCGAGGCTATTCAGAGAAAATATGGTGGAAATCGTCAGGAAATTCAAAGTCATGTAAACAAGTTAACCAAATTGAAACCAATCAGAGAAGAAAATGCCAAAGAATTGGAAAAGTTTGCAGACATGCTAGAGCGGGCGGTAATTAATCTTCAGAAAAACAATCAAGCGGCAGATTTAGAAGCAGGAACTTTGTATACCATTATCCTTGAAAAACTACCAGAGAAGCTATTGTCCCAATATATTCGCTGGGTAAAGGAAAACCAAAGAGTCAAGTCTCTCATTACGCTCAAAGATTGGACTGCTGAAGAGGCTGAATATCAGATTCAGGCCACTGAAATTAAATATGGTTTAAAGTCAGGAAATACTAATGGGAAATTACATGACGGAAGAAGTAAGTCCTTTGGAATCCTCCAAACTGACGGTAAAAAGAAAGGGACATGCAAGGTTTGTTGTGCAAGCCATGCTGTTTGGAACTGTGATGTCTTTAAGAGTAGAAGTATTCAGGAAACATGGGCTACTGCTAAGAAGCTAGGACTCTGTTACTGGTGTTTGGGTGATGATCACCTTGGTGGGGAGTGCCCCAGAAGTAGAGTGTGTAATAATGATGGTTGCAGGGACAGGCACAACCCGCTGTTACATGGTAATCAAAATGTAACCAAGCCTCAGTTTCGTCCACTGGGAAGCCAGCCTCAAACAACTCAATTGCAGCGAACCCAGTCACAAAGAATCCAGCCTCAGGGCACCCAGTCAGAAGAAACTCAGCCACAGGATAACCAGCCTCAGCCAACCCAGCCTCAGTTAACAAGAACAACTCAAGGAAGACAAGAAGTCCAGTTAACAGAAATGACAACATTCTAGCACAGGGAACTCAAGGGCAAGGCACTGGCAGTACGCCTAGCACAGAGGGGGATGCTAATTAACAATAAGACTACCAGCCCGAGTTTTCTACGAGCAGATAGTCAACGAGGTGCAGCGGAGTTGACTATCGCTCGTCGAAAACGAGGGCGAGTAGTCTAATTGTTTTAGTATAAATTTACCGTAGTCTCATTGCATAAAAAGAAAAAATATCAAGTAACTCGTAGAATAGAACTGTTTAATTACGTTACATCAGGTTCAAACGTGATGCACGATGTGCGCTAATGTGTAACTGATGACTATCAGCAGATAGAAGACCGTAATTTAGCCAATCAAATTTACGAATTCACAACAGACTACAGTAAATTTATACTAACATCAATTCAGCCACGCTCAAGATACAAGAAAAGACACAGGCAGATACAGTGGCACTGTTCCAGCAATCCTGAAGTACGATAAGAAGAAAATGCTAGTAAAGTGTTTCTTGGATAAGGGTAGTAACACCACATATGTTAATGAAGATGTACGGTATTGTGCAAAAGTAACGCAAGCGAAATGCGCAAATTTCGTTCTTTGTTTACGTGAACTTTCCAGGAAATTTCGCGTGAAAGTTCGAGTGACAATTCGAGGGCTTTTAAGCGATTTTTCTCTGGAACAAAGAACGCTTTTTCCTCGACTTTTCGGTACAAAACGAAATTTCACGGATAACAGCGTCATTTCACTAATTTGGTGCCCGAAATTTCGCGTTAGATAGGCACAACAATTCTCCACACGATCTCTTCGATCTACCCGTCATATAACGTACATGAAGTATACAAAAAGCTTTCAACACACTACTTTGCTGGAGTTCAGCCACGAACACAAAGAATGTAAATTACAAATAAAACTTACCACGAGTGAAGACTTTGAATTTAGTTTCATGCATGAGAAGATGCAAAACAAGCCCAATTTTGATCTGTGAAGTCGTCAGATGTGCAGCTGCGTAGAAAATTATCCCTTTCTTTCTCTAAACCAAGCAATTCAAATCGATACACATGTTTTTGTCCGAGAAAGCATCGGAAATGGTTCTTTCGTTTTCACAAATTAACTTCAGTACTCCAATTTTTGGATAAACACAGGTGTTTAACGCACTAAACGTTTCGAGAGGCGTTGATATGCGTGTAAACAATGCAGGTCACACTCGCTCATGCGGGGACGGAATCCCAGCGGGAAATGTCATGATTTGTTACATGAAGGGCTTACCTTAAAAAAATGGCGCTCTGTGCAAGTTTTAATTGCCTCAGTGCTTACGTGGTTGAAGCAGTAAGTTTGTACTGAATCTCTGATGTTTTTTAGCCGCTAGGATGTATTAACAATGAAACATTCAACAGGTAAAAAGATTGTAATAGTTGATCGAGTTGATGAACGTAATTTCAGATGTTCTTTACGTCTCTTTACACAACAACAAATCACGAACTGTAGTCATATTTTGCTTAGTTTGTGTCAGAACGCTTATCAACCAGAGCGAATTTTCTCCCGCAATTTCATGGTTAACGAAAGAGCGAACTTTCCCTCAAAATTTCCTGACTTGTTAGCGTCCACTGCGAATTAGCGTTTGAAAAATCAGGAGGAATAAAACAATAGGTACCTTGTAAGTTCGCAGAAAAGTCGCGGAACTTTCGTTTGAAGCGAAATTTCTTTGAAAAGCCATGAAAAGCCAAGAAATTTGTCGAAATTCGCTTGCGTTACTTTTGCACAATACTGTAGTTGAAGAGTTGGTGTTAAAGGGGAGAAGGAGTTAATAACTGTGAATGTTTCTAATGATCACCAAGTTAGTTTTCCCTCCATGTCATTCACAATTGGCGTAGAAAGTGTTGATGGGTGTGTGGACACTAAGATTGTAGCTCAGTCCTCTGAAAAAATTTTTGGTGGGATGAAAGCAGTTGACTGGGTTAGGGTAAAGAGCAACTGGCAACATTTACAAGACATACCATTCCCAAAGCTTGCGAACCGGGGCAAGATCGGCATGTTGCTCGGGACTGATAACTATCATTTGATGTACCCCAAGAAGGAAGTGCTTGGTGGAGCCGGGGAGCCATGTGCAAGACTATGCCCTCTAGGGTGGACTGTAGTGGGGAGGATAAATATGGAGAACACAGGAGCAGATCACAACACCAGTTTGTGTCATACATATCACATGCAACAGTTTGGTGAAGTAATATCAACAGAAGAACAGTCTGATGACTTGAATGCAACTTTGAAACACTTCTGGGACCTAGAGACCATGGGGATCACACCTCTGAGATCAGTGATGACTTCTGATGAATCAGTTGCTTGGCATAAAGTTAGCTCATCTATCCAGTTCGAGAATGGCCATTACGTAGTAGCTGTTCCTTGGCAGAATGAGTGGCCAAGTCTCCCAAACAACAGGCCTTTGGCTGAGAAGCGCTCAGAGTCCACAGAACAAAAATTGAAGAATCCAGAAATACCAGAGGCCTATCAGAAAGTCATTGAAGAGTATTTAGAGAAGAATTACATTCGCAGAGTGCCGCTAGATGAACCTACACCCACCACAGAATGGTTACTTCCTCATTTTCCAGTCGTGTGCACTGACAGGACCACAAGGAAAACAAGGATCAGGTTTGCGCATTAGCTAAGAGTTTGAACAGTGAAGCATTCCCGGGACCGAAATTACAGGCAGACATGTTTAGTATTCTAGTCAGGTTTGGAAAGGAACTTGTTGCCCTTGCGGGTGACACAACTCAAATGTATCATCAGCTTGTCCCGCCTCTGGAAGACAGACCAAGTCACACAGATTTCTGTTGAGGAATTTGGATCAGAGCAAGAAACCAGAAGTCTATGAATTCCTGTGATACGTGTTTGGAGGGTGTTATTGTCCTTTTTGTGTGCAGTATGTATGGCAGAAGCATGCAGATGATCATAAAGCAGAGTACCCTCTAGCTGCTGAAGTTGTGAAGAACAGTTGTTACAAAGATGACCTCATGCCCTCAGTGGAGATGGTTGAAGCAGCAAAGGAGATGCGACAGCTGTTAACTGAACTTGGCGATAAAGCAGGATTTCACATTCGCAAGTGGATATCTCAGAAGCCTGAAGTTATCATGGACATACCTGAAGCTGTTCGAGCCAGAAAGATGGACCTTGAGAGGAGAGAGTTTCCAGTTACAAAGACCTTGAGAGTAGAGTGGATAGTTCAAGTAGACAAGTTCTCATTTTCCTTTGTTCCACCTCCAGAAGAATTGGTATTACCAAAGAGAAACATGTTGAAGAAAACTGCCTCTATTTATGGCCCCTTCGGAATTCTAACACCTCATAGTGCGAGCTAAAATGCTGATGCAGGAGGCCTGGCTAGTCTCAGACTAACATTGAAGATTGGTGCAGCATTGGAGATTCCCAGAAAGAAAGCCACATTCCAGGTTGACAGCGTAAAATGTTAGTTTTAGGGTGCAAGGACAGAGTGAAAATTTCAAACCGTTTGTATCTCACCGAGTTGGAGAAATTCATGATGAGTCCAGTCCAGACCAATGATGGTACATTCCAATAAAACTTAACCCTGCTGATCTAGGAACTCGAGGAGCCTTTGTCCAAGAGTTAGCAACGGACGACTGTTGGTGGCATGGGTCCTCATTTCTACAATGTGCAGTTCCAGAAAGTATCCATACTCCCCCCACAGAAGGGATTGGAATTTCCTGGGGGGTGGAGGTTCTGTAAAGACAAAATATTTAAAGAAATGTATGAAGCTTGATTGGAATTTCCAGAGGGGCGGGGGTCTTAGAATAAAATCCCTTCTGTGGGGGAGGTATGGATATTAATTTTTCTGGAATTACACAATGTGGAGAAGATGAGTGGCCAGAAAGGAAATTTGGAAAAGTGCCAGAAGCTTACAAGGAAGTTAAGTCCAAGAAACGAGGACAGTTTGGGAGAAACAAGCCAAGCAACAATGGACAGAGCTATTATGTGGAATCAGTCAAACCAAAGGGCGAACCAGACCCAACGTATTGTCGAAAATGGTACCGGATCCAATCAAAAGGAAAGCTACATGTAGAGATTGGGATCTCTTTGGTGTGGGTGACCAGTTGCATTAATCTGTAGCAGTCTTCTGCATAGGAGACACGGCAGACGAGGCCATCGCAGAGTTGAACAGGGCATTGCAGGAGGTCTACAACTGGTGTTGTGACAACCAATTAACATCCCGTCCAGGAAAGAGTGAAGCAATGCTGCTTTGTAGGGGTAACCCAATGGGGCCGATTGCCCCGGTGTTATTGGGTGACTCCAGTATAAAATGGGTGACTAAAGTACACGTCCTAGGTCTGACAGTAGACCACAAGTTAACATGGGATGCACATGTAATGGATGTTAAGAAGTGTTTCGCTACTAAATTAGACCTGTTAAAACGTTCTAAATTCTTACCAAAAAGTGTTTTGCGAGACTTTTATTTTAAGGCTATCTTACCCTCTGTTAAATACGGACTGGTTTTGTGGGGGGCATGTTGTAACTCAAACCTATTTCATTCAATTGAAAGACTTCATTGTAGAGCATCTCGAATCATTTTTAATTTACCAAGAGACATGCCTTCAAAAGAGGTGTTGGCCTACGATCGGTGGCCTACTATTGTCTTATATTGTAAAATGGATATTTTTAAGATCTTTTGTAAAGCACAAAATGACGGTCTGCCTGAATTGTTGTGTAACAATATTTATATAGAAAGGTGTAATGGATATTCATTACGGGGTGGAGAATGCTTATCAGTACCAAGATTCGAAACTAGATTCATGAAGGATTCATTGGCTTACAGAGGCACCGTTCTGTGGAATACGATTTGCCTCAATGAGAACGGAATTGCGCACCTGAGCAAGAAAGACCAAAATCTAATAAGAACAAAAGATTATTTTAAGGATTTAAATTCGACACTACCTACGCCTCAACTATGCAGCGTAGAAATGCCGATTTTATATACAATTAATAATCTATTAAGTGATACTGTTGTAAATACTATTAATATTATTATTAAGTATGATTCTACCATTTTAATATATTTTTATGCTTTTTTTTTATTTATACACGACCCCACAAGCTTGTAGCTTTAATTTTAATCGTGTT
>JAEMPF020023615.1:5964-11550 GCA_022496165.2 Catalaphyllia jardinei | reverse complement strand
AAACATCAAGACAGCTCAGCAAGAGTGTTTTCCTGACAAAATACAGGCACTTGTAGACAACAAGCCTCTTCCCAACAAGAATACTTTACTAAAGATTACGCCGAAGCTCAATGGGGCACTCATTAGATCAAACACACGACTGCAATATTCAGATGATTTGCCAGACGAGACTAAGTTTTCAATCCTTCCAAAGAATCACATCGTTACCAAGTTAATTGTGAAGTATCACCATGAGACGGAGGGTCACGAGATGGGAGCGAACTTTACATTGAATCATTTGCGAGAAAGGTACTTCGTTGTTCAAGGACAACAGCAAGTAAAGGGTTGTGTCAAGGAATGCGCGGAATGCAACAGGTGATTCAGGGCTGTCCCGCAAAACAGCAGATGGCACCATTACCCAGAATTCGATTAGAGATGACTTGGAGACTGTTTACCAATTGTGCAACAGATTTTGCGGGACCTTTCTACACAATGCAAGGACAAGGCAGACCATGAATTCGAAAGAATGATTAGAGCGGCCAAGAGAGCAATTTATGCAGTGTTGAAAGAGGCAGCTGTCGACGATGAGGAGTTACAAACAGTGTTTACAGAACTGAAAGTCTGCTAAATTCAAGTCCTCTAAGTACAGTCAGTGGAAATGTCAATGACGAGCTTGTGTTGACCCCAAACCATTTCCTAATTGAAAAAATGGTTGGAGAGCTAGCTCCTGATAATTGTGGTTGATACGACGGCGGTCAATGTTCGTAAACAGTGGAGAGGTGCAGGAGCTGATTCGCAGAGTATGGAATCACTGGATTCGAGAGTATTTAACTAGTATTTGTTCACGATAGAAGTGGTTTCTACCCACAGAGAATACCAAAGTGGGAGACGTGGATCTGGTTATTGAACCAGACGTACCAAGAAGACACTGGAAGCTCAGATGAATCGAAGCAGTGTATCCAGATCGAGATGGATTAGTCAAAGTGGTAGACGTGAGAACAGGAGGAGTTGTGAAGCAACGACAGATTTCCAGACTTTCCCCTTTGGAAGCTTTAAGTACCCTAAGTGGGCAGAACTTTGATACCAGTTTATAGGAGATTTGCCAGCATAAAAACTTACAGGAACATTGGAACAATTTTTTCATAGTTAACATTGGATTTTCCAAAAAAAAAAACAAAAACAAAAAAAGCAGTCATTGTTAGATTTTTAAATCATTGTAAATCCAGGAGTGGAAAAATTAATGTTAAAGATAATCTACACTGTATTTTCTTACTAATATACCGAAAATTCTTTCACCGGAAGTTATGCGCGAAATGATAGACATTTTAGTTGTAATTAATTCCCAGATTGAAAAAAGGGAGCGCTTATGCCATAAAAAAGAAAGAAAAATTGTTGTGTTTTTTTTTCATCTGGGGAAAATGTTTTGTAAATTTTGGAGCCTTTTGGAACCTAAGGAGAAACATGGGGTACTTTTAGAAAACATCTGACATCAACTAGTGAGAAGTGTTTGGCATGTCAGAGTTTTTGGAGTTGTTCAGACAGTGTTGGCATTTTGTATACTGGTCTGTAAATACTTTTATTGACTGTTTAGCAAGAATCAATGCAGATTCTTGTCTTCTTTGGGGTCTCTAATGACCTCATCGAAGCACCACATGGTGGGTTCCAAATTACAAAGTATAAAAAGTACAAAGTACTTTTTCTTGGCTGGGGGTGCGTGGTCACTGTGTATTGCCATGTTTCCAAGGAGTTCCAGTGTTCTTGGTGGTCATAAGGTAGTATTCCACAGAGTTTCGATCATTTGCTGTGTGTAGCATATGTATGTTTTGTTCACATGGGGGTCCCAGTTGAGGGCCTGCTGCGAGGGCTTTTGTTGCCTCAACCCCTGCCCTGAGTCTGCCATTAGGTATTTCTCCTTGGTTGTGTGTATTGCAGGGGGCTGGCACAAGACAGAGTCTGGAAAAGTGGTCATTAATTCAGCACTTAGTACATGTGTTGTCATTTGCAGGGCATGTTTTCCAAGAGTGAGGCCCATGCTGTTTTCCTCACCAAAAGCAGGTTCCAGGCTCCCACTAAAGTTTCGTTTCTCTATGGCTTTTCCAATTTACTTGTTCCTCAATTCCTTTTGTGGTGTCTGTAATGAGTTTGTTGGCTTAAATTGAGCTGACTCAAGGGCCTTGGCTTCGGCCATGACATCTTGCATATTCCTAAGCACTCCATCTGATTGCTGGTCAGGTTTAACTAGCCACATGCTCAGTAGGAGCAGCAATACTCTTAGTTTAACTTTTTATGTAACAGGTGAGAATTAGCTCCTGAGGTAAGGGTCAGATTGCATGTGTTGCCTTTTATCCACTCTAATGTAACTGCAAACAAGGGTTTGTATTTTTTAGCTACTTTTACAAAAGCATGGTCATATTTACACAGCTATCATCATACAAAGAAGTTAACCCTGGCATTTAATCAGGGAACAGAACAATATGGTATGAACATCACATGCCATAAACCTCCATAATAAAAAACACTTCTCTTACAATTTGGATGATGTTTTCATTACTTGATAACATTCTGAATTAACAATTACTGAAAATATGGAATCTTGTCTTGATATGTTAGTTCATATGTCTTTCAGCTCTCCAGCTCAAACAATCAGTTACTGTTATTGCATATGCAATTAGTTGGCAAAAACATGCAAAATACAATATAAGCTGTAATTATTTTTTGCTGTTGTGTTTATCAGAACACTGTATACAGATATTTGTACAACTTTCTTTCAGCTAACTCTAGTAAATTTAAATGCATATTAATTATTTAATATTCATACTGGCAATAGTTACATATACAAATGATAGTAGTGGCTGTTTTCTCCCTGTGTGATTCTGATTTATGGTAGATTTGCTCGAATTTAGGTCACATCAGTAAATCTATGGTTGTGCTTCCAAACTATTAGTACACGGGTAGAAGAAGAAGTTAGGGCTAAAAATTTATTCAATTCTGCAAAGTAATTCCCTCACGCTCCAATGAGTACATTAGCAACAGTCAAATGATCAATGCTATAAGTAACATTTCCAAATGTATTTTTGAAAATTGCCTAATACCTCTTAGTTATGCTTAGCTTGCTTGGTTATCGCATTCTGACAGTTGTTCCTACATCATTATAGTTTCATAAACAGCATCATGAAGCAACATTTAGCAAGTCAAAGTACACGTGGTTGTCATAGAACCTATTAGAAACAAATTATTTGAATTTGTAAGTTAGAGAAATACAATTGTTCCCACCATCCAGAGAGAGAGTATGACTTCCCTGGGTCACATTGCCAAACTTTAATTAACCATTTCTGACCAAAACACATCAATTCCAGTATGGAAATAGTGAGATATAACATGGGGTGCGTTGGGGTGCGTTCATCCCTTGGCCTACTACAAGCATTGTACAATCACTCTGAAGCATTATTGCGAGCCGTTTATCCACAGTCTAGAAATTATCTCTCAAAAGAAATTGGGCACAAATTACATACATCTCGGGTAGGCTTTTTCAAATAGAAAATTATTTGACTAAATAACAAACTTTCCGATTGTTTTAACATCAATGAGGCGTACGTACATGTTATTTCACTTGACGCCAGGAAAACAGCACATTTAAGGTCTAAAACCTAACGAAACAAAGGTCAGAACTTACTCATTTTCTCGACCCTTCGCTACCATCTTGAAAATTTAACAACCACAATGCACCACATTCATAGGCCGGACACCACCTGGCACAGTGGTGTGTGTGACAAAGTAAGATAAAACTGCACTTAATCTTGAATGAGAGCAACTCAAGCCTTAGCTGCAACATGATGCATCATCACAAATTGCTAATTGAGAAATGAATACGCATGAGGTTCTAATAGTATATTGATGTTGTTTGACCAGTGCCTCCTACAGCATCTTCAGCTCCTGCAGTGATATATGTGAATGTGGGTGATTCTTCTTCATTTACCTGCATTACCACTGGTATTCCATCTCCAAACATCACATGGTATAGAAGTGGCCAAAAAGTTATAAGCAG
Organism: Catalaphyllia jardinei; assembly: GCA_022496165.2. Lineage (NCBI taxonomy): Eukaryota > Metazoa > Cnidaria > Anthozoa > Scleractinia > Caryophylliidae > Catalaphyllia > Catalaphyllia jardinei. The sequence goes on along the minus strand of JAEMPF020023615.1, from coordinate 7,526 downwards.
CAGTCACTACCAAGTCATCTCAGTCACTGCTAATTCTTCACAGCTGAACATTATAAATGTTACCCATGCTGATCATGGTTACTATGAGTGTCGAGCCACCTCTAAGAGAATGAAACCTGCTGATGCCATTTCCTTCCTTGGAGTCATAAAAGGTACTTTTTTGGTTTAAAAATGAATGTTCTGTGATGCAAACGACTTGCTTTTCAATGTAAATGTAGCAATTTTAGATGATCCAAATCAATCCATGCCGGATTAACATAATAATACAATTAAGTTAATTTTTCGCTTTTCCCCCCTTCCCTCCACAACTGAAGGAAACATCAGAATGTATTGCAAATGCATTTTTACTGTACTGCATTTCTTGTACGGCCTCCCTTAATTTCAAAGTAAAGGATGTATCATTGCTGGATAGAGTTACCTTGATTAGAATTTAGGCATCTAGGTTAATTTTTGATGTGGAGCTTGCTGCACAACCCATCTGCTCACTCATGTGCATGAATGCTCACTTCTGCATCCTGCTTCCGTGGTCAGTTCGTGCTTGATTTACAAACTGGGAAAGTTCACAGGTCAGCAATTTAAGCCGAAGCTTTCACCGTTTTCCCTCTGGAAATTCACTGTATTCTGAGCTGTGAAAGTCCCCCCCCCCCCCATGCTTTTGGAAATCCAAACTGCGTTGCCCCCCATGCCTTTGGAATTCCAGTCCAAGAAACTCCTCTCCTTCAGAATTCCAAGATGCCGCCCGTGGTATGGTATGGATATTTTCTGGAATCACCCAATATATTCAAAAGCCGCTTTCTCTTGTTTTCATGTCTATTTTACTTTACGAGTGTAGCTATTGTTTAAATAAGTGATCGCTATTTGACCAAGTGTCCCGATCGTTTTGCGATTTAACAACTCGCACTTAATTGCTTGCTTACATAAAATATGCTGGAAATATCCAATTGAATAGACTGAAAGGCCTCAGGATCAACTCTCTGCCTCTTCAGGTCTAAGGCTACTGTTATTAACTGCTTCACAGCTCTGAGATGTCCTAAAGATGTTTTTGGGGGGCCTTTGAACACTAGTCTCTTCTCCCATAATCACTCTAAATTTTCAGCGAGGCATGAGAGTAACACAACCAGTGATGTCACTATGTTGTTTTGGCCATGCCAAGATGGCCGCCAATTTTATGCTCAACCGGTCAACTTTGAACGGCTGAAAAAGCAGTTTTCACTTACTGTATGCGAAAAAAAAGCTGGCAGTATTTCCAAGTAAGGTTCAAACGTTATTGTTAAGCAAAAATCTCACATGCGAAAATTTCGTCTCAGTAGCACTTTAACAACATTACGAGAAAGAATCTTTTGCTGTTGCTGCTCCTCAACTATGGAATTCAGTGCCCTATGCTGACAATCAGGAGTAGCCCCTCAGTTTAGGATATGAAACAAGGAGACCACTCTTGTTGGGCTTCTTTGTAAGTTTGATGTCTCCTCCTTTTAGATGCTGTGAAAGATGATGCTTTGTGTCCAAAAGCAACTTTTGAAGCAAACGTAGGTGACAGTATTGCCTTGTGCTGCCCTGTGAGC
>JAEMPF020015871.1:0-30000 GCA_022496165.2 Catalaphyllia jardinei | reverse complement strand
ATCAACTGAGTTGATAAAACCAAATTATCTTGTAATACTCCCACCGACGCAGCACCACAGTTTCTTTAGAAACTTACCCCCTTTACTTGTTTTTAAGTGAGTTTACAACCTCCTTCCTAGGGTCTCTCATCTTACCGCTCCCTGTCAAAGGGAAAGCTACGACAATGGTGTTGTAAAGCCCACCCTCCTGTATGGGAGCATGATATGGGACAGCTGCAATGTCGAATATCTTGAAAATATTTTAAAATTTCAAAAGAGAGCGACACGCATTATACTAGACGCTGATAGACTTACACCATCAGTCGTATTATTCAATAATCTAAACTGGCTCCCTTTTACTAAACAATTTCTAATAAAGAGATGCGCACTTGTGTATAAGTGGGTCCACATTTATACTACGCCTAGTTATTTAAATAGTCTATTAGTTAAAAATTCAGAAATTCATAACCGAGCCACTAGACATTCAAACATAAATCTGATGTGCCCCAAGTATAAACGAAAAACAGGAGGTTGTACTTTCACTATTAGGACTATAAAGGATTGGAATTGCATGAATGCCAATATTAGAAATAATGGCTCACTAGCAAGTTTTAAGCATAATGTTTTTAAATCCCTTCTAGCTGAATGCTCCTTAGACTGTAATTGTACAAACGTCTCTATACTCTTTTTAATGTTTAGTCATAATGTCTTTTTATTAATTAATTTTTATACTTTTCTCCGAAATTATTTTTTTGGAAATGGTATATTGTATTGTTATTAGTTGTAGAATCTTTATTTCTAATTATTTTGAGGGCCACAGAGTCATCAGTGTCTTAGGACTACTGTCAAGTGTTTTACCCTCCTTAAAGAAAGCCTATTATTATTATTATAATTATTATTATTATTATTATTATTGTTATTATTATTATCCTTTTTAAACTATAGTTATATTAAAATTCTATGTAATTTTTAATTGAAGAAGAGTTTAATAAAGTTGACTATTTCGCATTATTATTATTATTATTATTTTTATAAAGCATATTTAAATGATTCAGTATTGTATGATTATTATTATTGTAAATTTAAGATTCTTTTAATTTCTTAATAAAGTTTTGGTGTGTTTTATTCATTATTATTATAGCAGCAGTTAAAACTTTTGTATGCTATCCACAATTAAGATAGTATGACAGTGGGCGTGAGCGTAACCTGTTGACTATAGTGAAAACTTAGAAATAGTATATATACTTAAAATTTATAAATCAGATAAAAATATTAGCACTAAAATTACTGCTCCGTAATAAAAAATAGAGAAAAAATTGATAAAATATATAGGATCTCTAAAATCTAAAATGGTAGTTATAAAATCTTTAAAAATTTTCTCAAGTGTACAACTTATTCAACTGTTAATGATTTTCTTGGAAAATATTGAAGGAAGGAAATTGATAAATAAAGAGCGATACTCATTGTTCATGTTGCAACTTTAAACGTCCGAGAAGTGTTTAGTGTTCCCGAGATTACAGCCTTCTGCATGTTCTGAAGAACTCCCTTACTCTTTCTTCCGACCAACTCTTTCAGCTCGACTTCTGAGTCTCGGCATCACCCTCCTAATATCCATTATGATATTATATTGTTTCACTTCATATCCTTGGTACTTCTGCTTTAATTCCCAGCGAAGCGGTCCGTACTCCGTGATTTTCTCCTCCTTTTTTTCCGATTTGTAATCCAAGGGCAACTCATCTCCAGTGTGATGACTCGCTTTGACACGTGGTTGATAATGCGTGCATATACTCTGTTGGCTCTATTTTCTTGGTGCTCTGCAAATAGAGGGACATCCCAGAATGCTTGCGCGTTGTTCGACTCGTACACTGGTTTCGGTTTCAATGGCGAGTACCAGGGTGGCACCGAGTCTACAAGGCCTAAGTCTTGCAAAATCTCGACGAAAAGGATCTTCAGGCCTGCATTATGTCGGGTAGTGTACTTGGTCTGTGCAAGGGCGGTACAACCGGTTAGGATATGGGCGACACTTTCAGCTTTATTACAAAGCCTGCACATCACCTCACCTGTCGTGTCCGTGCGCGTTTTCTGGCAGGCATACAGCCTTGTAGGTAATAACTGGTCGTAGAGCTCAAACGTCCCCGCCACTGTATTTGTTGGGCATTGTTTCCAACCGCTTAGCCACCAGAAACATCAATCGAAATTGAGGCTCATATCCTCCCTTCTAATGGAGCTTAGTTCCCCTGCCAGCTCTGTTCATTTACCTCTTCCCATGTCTTCTGTTCCAGGCCCCTTTTCAGCTGTGCTTTCAGTTTCTCTGCTTGTATCACCTCTTCACTATCGCGCTTTATGCAAATTGGGTTTGGGTACTCAAGCTTCAGCTGGAGACCCATCTCCTCTGCATACCTTGCTGCCTCTTTAACTAAAGAGCTATGGCCTAACTCTTCCGCTCTCTCTTCAAACTGGCGCACCATCGCCATCGCCGTGTCACCATTTCTATATAGCTTCACTGCCGCCTTTATCTTTGTCACTTTGTACTCCTCCTTCATCGAACGTAAACCTCTACCTCCCTTCTCCCTTGGCATGTATAGAATGGCAGTTGAACCACTGGGATGTTTACCTCCATTCTGAACAACTATCTTGCGAGCTTCTCTGTCTAACTTTTTAAGCTCTGTCACCGGCCATTGTTGTGTCCACATTAGGTAGCCTAACACTGGCAATGCAAATTGGTTCAAGGCTGTTACCCAGTTGTGATCAGACAAGGGACCTGACCAGATGATCGACATTCTGCGGAGAAACTCCTTACCTGCGCACTCCAACGACATCCTTCCCTCTTGCCTCACCAACTCTAAGACACCCAAGAACTTGTACTGATTGCCCTCTTCGAGGTCGGAAATAAAAATACTCTCATCTATCCTTAGACCCAAAGCATCATGGAAATGGGTATGTAGCCCCCTCTGTACATGAGCGACCGCACACCTTTTAGGGTTCCACTCTAGTCGGACATCCTCCATCGCGCTCTTGGTTGATTCCATAACACGGTTTAATTTACTCTCCGAAGACGCAAAGATCTTTAGATCGTCGTTGTATAGGAGGTCTGTTACCTTTACGCTGATGGGCTTAGCTAGTTTATAGCCCTCACTGGCGCTGATCTTCCATGCGATGGGATTTAAACAAACCGTGAATATCCTGGGACAGAGAGCACCACTCTGGGGCAGGCCTGATTGGCTCAGATGTCTCACGTCCTTGCTTTGTAGTTGCCACTATTCTTGTGTTCCAGCTCTTGCTTAACTTCTCTACCGTCCTTGACAACTATTATTGTTATTATTATTATTGTTATTATTATTATCATTGTTATTATTATTATTATTATTATTATTATTATTATTGTCAGTAGAAAAACGTATAGCTTTCTTGAAGTAACGTTACGACAGTCTCTGAAAAAAAAGCTGGAAAAAGATAACAGTTCTAATCAAATAGCCGGGCCCGGCGTCACAATATAAAATATAAGTAAGCGATATGTTCACGGAATATTTTAATCTTTGTCCCTGGAGAGCCAATACTTAGGGCCTTGCAAAAGAAACGAGCCTATACAAAGTACATGGCTAATTTTCTAGTAAAAGTTCAAGAGGTGTCAAACTCTGCGAAGCGAATTTCAGTTAACAGCAGAAACCATGCAGACCTATCACCTCTACCAATATGCTCTAGTACATTCAAACAAACAGACTCCACTTTACTTATAATTTTCATTTCTCCTAATAACACGGCATTAAGTGCCCCTAAGAAACAGGCATGAAGCAAACAAAGGACGAGTCTTTCAGAGACCGAAAATTATAAAAGAACGGCAAGTGCACAATTTTCACGAACCGTTGGAGTCAGATACACTGATTTATTAACGACAATATTTTTCTTTTTCTAGCCTCCATTTGGTCAAACTAGTTTATCAGCAACCACAGTATGGCGAAATGAAGACGGCAATGAGCCGTTCTATCATCCTTCGCGCTCTGCAAAGATAGGGTCGCTCACGGCGAAGTGACACTTTACTAAGTCTTTTCACCATTTGGGTCCTTTCGAAGTGACTTAGGCGTTCAGTGATTAAGGCCCTGACTTCGCACATTGTAAATTATTTAACCGCCGTCCACAATACCAACATAATAGACGTGGTCTCAACTCATTCCGGGGTAAAGATGAGTCAAAGATCTTCCATACGCAGCCTTGGTCGTGGTGTGCAATTCTCCATTCGCCTTCGTGAGGAGATTTTTGCAATATATAACGTCCTTAACTGAACGACATAACCTACAGCAACCTGGATTTCCGCTATCAGATGATGGATTCGTTTTCTTCGGCGCTTGCAGAATATCACCGACAGACTTTGCCGCCGAACATTATATCTTTCTCGGCTTATTTTTGCGACAACAAATCCACACTCCGTATGCCAAGCATAGAAAAAATTTGTACAATTTAATTATTGAAGGGATGGGCGCCCTTCAATAATGAAATTGTCATCTCCCAGATTATTGGATACACGTGACCAGACCCAACCATGGTATCTCCTTGCTCTCTCCAGTGGGCGGTAAGATGGGGGACTCTTGGAACGAGGTTGCTGCGTTTACTAAAATATGGGCATCCCAGGCAATAAAAACCAATCAGATGGCAGAATTGAGGCAATAGATTCCAACATTTTCAAATCCAGCGAATTCTCGGATATTGCGAAACGCCTTTAAAACACCAGGATACTAGCGCTACATAAAGCTTTTATAATTATCGTTATCATGATCATTATTATTATCGTCATCGTTATTGTTATCATGATAATGAGGAAATGGGTTATTTACTTAGTCGTTTATCTTAGCAGTTAACATCTTGTTTCTAAAATGTTTGCAAATTTCCATTTTTTTTAGATGAAAACATTGAAGGTACACCCGGCCCACATGCTGTAACTACTGCAGGTCCAGGGCCTACAACCCCTGGTTCTGAAGTGTGGTGGAATGTTCGACTTCCTAAGAACATCGTTCCAGAGCATTATGATGTTCTTCTTTACATTGATCTCAAGAAGTCAGAATTTTTTGGAAATGTGACCATTCGAGTAAATGTGTCATCTTCAACTGAGAATGTACTGGTTCATGTCAACAAGATGAATATTACGTCCGCCTCTGTGGAGAAAGCATCAGGTGGAGGTTAGTAAAAGACTTGTTTACTGCTTTATATAGTTTACTGTTTTACATAGTCCAAATGAGGATCAATGTCTAATTCAGTGAAAGGAAGGAAGGAAATCAGGAGAAAATCAAAGGAAAAAGGGGGAGCCACCCGACTTCCCGACCATTGACACAGTGATTTTTACCCCCTAATGATGGCTTTGTGTTACATTTACTAAGGAAAGGAAATATAAACTGTACCTGAATATAAACTTCTATTTTCCATCGAGTGTGTTTTGGGGCCAAGATCCTGAAGGGGTACCAATAACAGTGAGTGTGTCGATAGAAGATGGAAATTATGAGATCGTCAAGTGGCGGAAAAATACCTTTCTTGTCCCATATGGGAAGATAGGGAGGGAATTCATCGACAAATTCACTGAACATATCAATGATTGGAATAATGGATCGCCATTGCAAAACATCGCTCTGAAAGCTGTCATTGTTCTCTTAGCAGTTGGCCTCAAAAAGCCAAATCAAAATTCAAAAGCGTGGGGTCACCAAGGCAAACAACTCGTTCAATGGAATAGAGGTGAAATCGACTCTCTTCCACGTGAAGACCGCGCTATTCAAAGGCGCCTTATCAGTTCCCACAGAAAGAATGAGCCGGATAGTGCCAGGGTTTTTGCTAACCTCGTCATATCAGGACAAATTAACTCGGCTCCGCGATATCTGAGTGGTGAGAACGGAGGAGGAGTCCTACCTCTAACTGATGACGTAATGAAACAACTACGAGAAAATCATCCAGAGGCACAGGAAGCCCAACTCGGAACTCTTGCGTTTGATCCAACAGAGCAAGTGCCTGACTCTATTTTCCAGCAAATAAGCGAGGAGATGGTTAGGGAAGCAGCGCTAAGAAGATAGGTTCGGGTGACCCCTCAGGAGCAACCTCGTTCCCAGGGTCCTCTCTCTACTTTGAGAAAGTACCCTGGTTAAGGCTGGTCACGTGTCGATGCATGTAAACCCAAGCCGCACGGAAGGTGGGTCCTCAACTATATTTTGTCAACACTCTCTATGGAGGTGAATGTTGCGCTGCTATACAGACGTTAATTTGAAAAGGAAGCAAGTTATTTGTCAGAGATCCTGCCTGGCCAGTGCTTCGGCTCTACCTGAACTTCTACAAGTATGAGATGTTGATTGAAAGGGAAATTTGCTTGTGTTCCACTGCTTTCTCAAATAACCGTCAACAATCTGCTTCGGATTAGTTTAATCAGTCTTTCACATCAAAGGAATTAAATAACCGTGAAATTATCGATGGCGTACATTCAACTTGGAGCTACTTTCTCGACCTATTGTTACTATGACGAGAAGGCTATGCACCGAGTATGTGGATCCTCGCAGCATGGAAGCTATTCTGGCTGATCGTCTGATACCTTTCGATAAACGAGAAGGAAAGGAAATTGGCAGCGAGGCAGCTGTCCATGGAACAAGCAGCATATTTGACGCCGACGACACTGATGCGGTGATGCCAATTTACGCATCTAACGTCTTTAATTCCTTGAACAGAGCAGCTGTCCTTCACAACATCAGTGTTCTTTGTCACACAATCGCAACCGGCTCTTCGTCATGGGCGGAAAAGAGCTACTAGCAGCTGAAGGAACCACTCAAGGAGGCCCGTTAGGGATGATTGATTGGTCAACTGCAAACCACTAGCTCTGCCAAACCGTATCAAGCTTTTGGTGAGGATTTTGGCTGGGCAACAGTCAAGCTTTTGTTCCTTTTATGGCCCTATCTATTGTTTGACGGAAAGGGTTTCTGTTGTTCGCAAGACAAAGGTTAGGAATGACCGACGCGTAGCAAACTCACCGAGCGCGAAATTCAAATATCTTCGGAGGCGATAAGTGTTAAACCCACAATCTTCGGCGGTATTCAAATCGACAGCACTCACTACAGAAATGCTTTCAAAGTGTAATTTACCGAAACCCGCAAAGTACTGTGTAGACGCGGTCAGGCCATATGAACGGGAACATCCGACGAATATTATTTCTGTGCCACTTCTCGAACATTATGACCGTGCCACTCAGAAATTCAGAGCTGAAAATAAACAGTTGAAAACTCAAACGACGACGCAGTTTCATTAATTCATGAAAGCGCGAGCAGGAGCCTTCGAATTGAGAGAGCAATTAAAACCTTGAAGTGAATTCAAACAGAAGTCAGTTCCAATTTTTGTAAGTCAGAAGCAAAACAAATTAAAAGCGTATATCGCATAACTAAAATAATGCTTCCCAAGCTGCTTGCAATTACCGAGCAGTCGCTTTCAGATAACTCCCAGCCACTTGCTCCCAAGAACACGAGCTAATGAAGAAATAAACCTACACAAAGAACGCCACCACCCTGATTCTAAATTATTCTTTTTACTTAGGACCTGACTACGTTCTGATAAAAAGCGCAGTAGAGTTAATCGAAGTAGCGCGCGTGTACTAGCTCACCCTCTTTTAGTCTGTCTGATTTTTCCCAAGTATTTTCCCGTTAGGATCAAATATGTCATCACCGAAAATCTGCCGACTGGATTCGACTTAACACGAGTGTTATTTTGCGACACCCAGTAGAAAAATCCCTACGGACCGACAACAATAGCTTCATTGTCTTAAAAAATCCCAACCATAACAATAGGCAAAGTTTGATACGCAATGCTGGTTTGTAGACGAAGCTACAGGGAGTGGTACACTGGAAAATTTGATGCGATGGTGGGACGAACTATCTTTGAGCGGACCTGCGTTAGGGTATTTTCCGAACGCTAAAAAGTGCTAGTTAAAAAACCCGAAAAGGAAGAGGAAGCGAGAGCGGTTTTTGGAGCGACAGCAATTAACCTTACCACGGAGGGAAATAAACATCTTGGCGCATCTCTTGTATTAAGATCTTACTTTAAGGAGTATGTTGGTGAAAAAGTTCAGGACTTGGCTAGCCACGTTATAAAGTTGGCGGAATTCGCTGTATCTCAGCCTCAGACAAGCTATGTGGCTTTTGCGTTCGGCCTACGGCACCGGTGGACGTACTTTTTAAACACACTTCCTGACATCACTTACTTGCTAGAACGCGCCATCTCAGATGTTCTGATTGCAGCCCTTTTGGAGTACCCAGTCACCGAAATAGAGCGTGACCTCCTCGCGCTGTCTGTGCGCATGGGTGGCCTTGATCTAGTAAATCCCGGAAACAGATTGCCAAGCAAGCAGTAGAGTCACTTAATGATGAAGATGTTGCTGGCGTGCAGCGATGCACGCGTCAAGAGAAAGCTGACAGTGCAGGTCAAGACTTAAAATACGTGACTGAGTCTCTGCCTTTGAAAACCCAGCGAGCTGTGGAATTTATAAAGGAGAAAGGTGCCTCTAGTTGGCTCAGTGTTACACCTTTAAAAGAAATGGACTTCACTCTTAACAAGAGGGAGTTAAGGGACGCAATTAAGTTGATTGGTTGGTTCCCTGATTCCCTTTACTAGGGCAAACGCCCAGTGGGTTATTCATGGGTTAAATTAGCACTAAAATTTACACTTCAGAGTTAATTCTCTGTTACATCATTTGTGTTCATAGTGCTACGCGGCACAACATTCATATGTACCCTTACTTTCTCTTCGCCGCGATTCACCATCTAAATCGACCCCGACTTTCTCTGTCCGACCTCGTAGCTCAGTCGGCAGAGTAACGGTAGATCTATTCCGGAGGTCGTGGGTTCGATTCCCACCGAGGTCAAAAGATTTTTTCTTTACCTCGTGTGGTTCCCTGATTCCCTTTACTAGGGCTAACGCCCAATGGGTTATTCATGGGTTAAATTAGCACTAAAATTTACATTTCAGAGTTAATTCTCTGTTACATCATTTAAGTTGAGATATGGTTGGAAATTCAATGACATACCAACGGTGTGCATCTGCGGGGGCTTGTTTGACGCTGACCATGCTTTGATTTGTATACGTGGAGAATATTTTATATAGCGGCACAACGAAATTCGAGATCTCGAGGCTGAAATACTGCAAGCGGTGTGTACTGACGTTGAGATGGAGCCGGTTCTCCAAGAAGTTACGAGGGATGTGTTGCCGAGGGGCGCCAACAAGGCACCTGACGCGCGGCTAAATATCCTTGCGCGGGGCGTCTAGGCGAGAGAAGTCTGCGTTCTTTGATGTTAAGGTATGCCACCCTAATGAACACTTATATAAGAATCTCACCCCGGAGCAGATTTACAAGCTACACAAGAATGATAAAAAGCGCCTTTACTCCTCTAGAGTTAAAAATGTTTGGTGTGTAGCCAGGCAGTTGACACTGGCTAAAAAAATTGTGTCGTACGTTTCGGCAACTGCTGTTGCGTTCTTCAGGATAAGGATAAAATGCAAATGTCTAACGGCGTCCGTCGTATATGATGTGCGTTAATATTAAATCGCACCTCGAAAGAATATTTTAAGAGTGAACAAAGGTCTCTAGAGTATTCCATATTACTTCTACAAAATATTATGTCATTATAAACGTTTGGAAGCGCTATGTGTTCGTTTATAGCGTTCATGTCTCGCACGGAATGCCAAGCCTCAAGAATAAGTCTTTGTCGCCATACCGATGACCTGTGAATAAATTCAACGCTCGCCAAGTCCATTTGGTGATTGTGGAGCATGTGGTGTTTAGCCAACAAAGAGTTTTCATCTAATGTTGCTATGGCCTTTGCGTGCTCTTTGACGCGTGTTTTTAGCGCGCGATGTCTGACCAATATAAACACAATCACAATCTTTACATTTCATGTTGTACACAATTCCTCTCGTAGCCTCTTTCTCGTTCTCGTCTTTAGGGTTTTTAAGGATGTTTGAGATTGTCCGGATAGACTTATGAGCGACCTTGATGTTGAAGCCTCGAAGAACTTTGGCAATTCTCTCGGAGAAACTGCGCTGGACGGTATCATTCACTTCTTGTTGTCTATTTAGTTAGTCGGTAAGGGCTTCCGCTACTCACTTAGTTTCTCGTAATGCTTCCTCCTCGGTGGATAATATATTCTTTGCGCGATCCATGAGAGTGCGTACGACCGAGTGTTTGTGCTCGGGATGGTGGTGGGATTTAAAATCAAGGTAGCGGTCGGTGTGGGTAGCTTTCCTGTAAACAGACACGGTGATCGAGCCATCGTCCTCTGGTTGTTTTTGTGTCAAGAAAGGCAATGGAACCTTCGATTCTATCTCGATGGTAAATTTGATGTTGTTGTTGATAGAATTGAGATGTAAGTGGAATCCATCCAGGTGTTCCCTTTTTATACACACATGGATGTCATCTACGTATCTGAACGACCATTTGGGAGGGTTTGGAGCCGATGAGAGGGCCTTTTCTTTGGCATATTCCATGACGAGATTGGCTATTGGAGTTCAACTGATCAAAAGCCTACTAGAGTAGTCATAGAGGGTCAGAATTATCCCCGTTACTGTCGAGTAAGTGTCGAGTTAGGTCGAGGAAAATCATTAATATGCATAACGGTCGAGTAAGTGTCAAGTTAGGTCGAGGAAAATCATTAATATTCAAACTGTCTAGGTAAAATACGTTCCTGCATACCAATAAAGTGTCTTCCTCCATACTAATGAAGTGACTTCTTCCATACTAATAATCGTTACTCTAGAACAATACAAACAATAAACTTGCCTAAACTTGCCCGCCAATAATTAACCCTGATTGGCTCATGAAAAAATATGCGCGTTCTCCGTTGAGTACTTTATTCTTGTCACAAACTTCAGTAAATAATATTTTTGAGCGGCCCAAACATGCAAGTGGAATCCACATCTAAATCTATGTTAACCGTGGACGAAGCTAATGAATACAATTAGTGTGTTCAAGGAAACTGATGCTGCCATGGATTTGAGAATCAAGAACAGTGTATGCCTCGTAATAGACTTGGAGGGATTCTTTGTGCAAAAGATATTTCAAGCGCGTGAACTGGGTTATTACTCCTGGAATGAACACTTTGGTCGCTATGCTTTCTTCCAACCAGCAGCACTCAAAGACTTGTCTCACAAGGATAAAAAGACAGTAAACTTTGCAAAACATAACATACACGGACTCACTTATCAACCCCGTTACCAAGAGAGGGCTTATGAGTACGATTAAGTAGATAATTTCTTACTAAGATTATACAGTCAATTCAGGACGGAGAAAAGAACTGTGGTAGCCTACAAAGGGGGACATGTTGAAAAAGACTTTTTAAACAAACTGAAAATTCCTAGTCTTGATTTAGAAACTTGGGGCTGTCCAAAATACGAACAGTTAAAGCGAACGATTGTAGAACCGTTAGCGAGCTGTGGGTTCACTTAAATAATAATATTCACCATTGTCCCATAACCGAATGTCACGCGTTTTGGTTATGGTTTCAAACTTATATCAGGTAAACAAGCAGTTTTCACGTAATGGAATTTTTTGGGAAAAAATGATATTAAAGTTGGTTAACTTAGAAATCGGTTAAGTTTTTATCTGAACTCTCAGCTTCGCTGGCGGCAAAGAAAACAAAATCTTAGCCAACTGCTCTTGTTTTCCGCTCCGTTAGTCACGCACTGAACTCTACTTTCAACCCTACATTTGCATACAAACTCCAACGGGCTAGCTCTACCATTGAAATGACAACAATAGAAGTTCGGAGCGCTAATTAATTGTCAACACGCGACAATAAATATTTTTGAACAACACGTTTCTTGAATAACACTTTTATTGGCGAATACAAAATAATAATACACAGAAATGAACACACAAAAATTGTAACTGAACAAAACTGTTTATGAGTAAAGTATCAGGAAATCAATCGTCTTCATCTTCGCTTGGAGGATAATAAGTCTTTTGTTAAGTTTTTGAATCAATGTGTTTTACCGCGTGGCAGTCAGCGCAGCAAATAAATCCATCTGTCAAGTGTTTACGATCAACAGGAATTTGATGTGCACATATCGGACAAATCCCATAACCATCATGCCAGAAACATCTAGGGCATTTGATTACTGCTGTTTCGTAAACGTTCTCTCCGTTGCAATAGTAGCAAGGACCTTTTCCTTTGAGAAAAATCTCTGAATTTCCTTCAGGTTCCAGGTTTTCTGATTCTTGATGTTCACTATATTCAGAGACTGTCTCTGTGTCATCTTCATTATCACTGCTTTCGGAAACTATTTCTGTATCACCAGCCTCACTGTCTTTACCGCGATAGGTTTGTTGTTTTTCCAAGAGCTCTGCCAAAATTCTCTTATTCTGTATCAAACGCTTATCGATTCCTAACTCTGCCAACCCATCTAAAAATGTTTTGAGGGCGCGGGGTTTAACAACATCGTCGTTTTGGGGAAGTAACACATACTCAACCAGCTCTGAAGTGTTCGTCACAGGTATTATTCGCTGGTTTCAGAGTAACTGTCCGCGAGGTGTCCAAAACAAGATATCTTTGAACATGTTTACAAAAGGATCGCATCATCGAAATCTAAGCGTTATTTACATTGTGCAAAATCTGTTCCATCAAGGCAAAGGCAACCGAAGCATCAGCTTAAACAGTCATTACTTGGTCCTTTTCAAGAATCCTCGGGATAAACTGCAAATTTTGACTCTAGCCAAACAAATGTATCCAAGTGAAACTGCTTGGTTTATCAAAGAGTACGAAGAGGCAGTGCGAAGACCATATGGTTATCTTTTCGTAGATCTCAAGCCAACGACTCCAGATAGATGTAGATTGCGAGCAAATGTTTTACCCGGCGAAGAAAGATTCGACAAAGGATTCGAAGAGAATAGAATTTCTCAAGAACTGCTCAAGTACCTCAAACAACAAACTCTGATGGCGCCCCCTCCAATTTCGGAGATGCAACGCATTCAGAATAATATGGATAATCTCCTGTATCGTACAAACCTAGGAGAGGACCAAAAAGCGAAGCAGTACATGCAGTTGCAAAACAAGTTTTTAAACTTTAAACACCTGCTCAAATCTTTAATACCTGAAGCAACAATATCCACCCAACCCCAAGAGTCAAACCAAATTTCTACGAATGTACTGACAGGCGAAGTACCAACAGCGTCAAACCCCGTTCAAGAACCACCAGAAATCATACCAGCGACTCCAGTTCAGGCACCAACCCAAGTGACAGCCCCGCAAACCTTATCCACCATGGCAACCTCTTCCTCTATCTCATCTCCCACCCTCCCTCCTTCAATTTTGACACCCCCTCCCACAGTCGAATCGTTGTCACCAGTTAGAAAGCGTAAACGCCCCCAGTCTGTCAAATTTGTAAATTACTTGGACTATGAACCGAAGAGAGCCTCAAGACGATCTCGACGTTTACACAGGACCTCGCCTTACGAGCACTCGCAATGCAATGAAGACGATTGATTTCCTGATACTTTACTCATAAACAGTTTTGTTCAGTTGTAATTTTAGTGTGTTCATTTCTGTGTAGTATTATTTTGTATTCGCTGATAAAAGTAATATTCAAGAACCGTGTTGTTCAAAAATTTTTATTGTCGCGTGTTGACAATTAATTAGCGCTCCGAACTTCTATTGTTGTCATTTCAATGGTAGAGCTAGCCCTATGGGTTTCTCCGTTGGAGAGTTTGTATGCAAATCTAGGGCTGAAAGTAGTGACTAACGGAGCGGAAAACAAGAGCAGCTAAGAATTAATTCTCTCTCTTCTTAGCAAAGCTGCGAGTGCAGATAAAAACATAACAGATATTTTCATGAGCCAAACAGGGTTAAAAGAGCCCGGATTCGAAAATCGGAGAACGTTTTCAAAGAAAGCTAGGGAACCTTTGAAATTATTACGCGTTCAAAAATTTGCGCTTGTCAATGTTTCCCAATCACGGACAGTTAACCGAGCGTTCAAAGCAGCTCGCAGATCAATAACGTTGGTGAAAAAAGCCATCTTCACGATAAACGTTTCGAAAATCGAACAAAGTTTTCAAATTTCCAGCGAGTTCAAGTTGAATAATGGAATGAGGCTTTCTTTAAAATTTGCGCTTTTATTTTGAACAGATGATAGACTATACATAAGCCAATCAATGTTCACTATTAGCGGGCAAGACCGGGCAACCTCATTGTTTGTATTGTACTAGAGCGTTGCTTATTAGTATGGAGGAACCCATTTTTACCTAGACAGTTTGAATGGTAATGATCTACCTAGGCACTTCATTAGTATGGAGGAAGACACCTCATTAGTATGCAGGAACGCATTTATACCTAGACCGTTATGAATATTAATGATTTTCCTCGAACTTACTCGACACTTACTCGACAGTAATGGGGATAATTATGACCCTCTATGACTTCTTACTAGAGCTCTAACTCGCAGAACTTAATTATACAAAAATGTTTATCTAACTTTGCTATTTCTCCGTATCACATTTTAATGAAAATACCTATTACAAGCCACTCTGGGCTACGTATACATTATATATATATTTAGCGGAGCTCCCAGGCCGCGTTGTTAAAGACCCGATTAAGCTAACCCAGAATAAGCGACATTTTTTATTATATAAAGCATATATGAAATAACTTTGCAGTGAGATTTTCTGTTTATATTATTTTTGCCCTTTTAGTTTGAGTTTAAACAAGCTCAAAATACATATAACATAAGCAGTGGAAAACATTTGCATACAAGAAAAATAATACTCTAGTTAACTTGTAATCCTGGGTTAGCGTTAATTACGGCAAGGTGGACAGTTTGTTAAGGAAGGTGGACATGGACAGTTTGTTAAGGTCGCTTTCAGTCATCATCCAGCATTCTGAGCCGTAATGTAGGCTGGAAAGTACGCAGCTCTGGTACAGTCTGCGCTTGGTCCTGGTGGTGTACTGGAATGACTTGCACTAGTTATCTAGCATTTTAAAGGCGTTCCTGGCCTTGTTGGGACGATTCCTGATGTCGCTGCCTGTTCAGCGGTAACATCTAACACTGCTACTGAGGTAACGTTCACTTTGACCGGCGAGAGATTTGGGACATTCAGCATCATCACTTCTGCCTTCTTTTGGCTGATCTTCAGGCTACTGGTTGTGCAGACATGCTGAAACGGGTGGTCTTCTCTTGCATGTGCTGATGACTGTGTGTGACCAGCGCTAGGTCATCGGCGAAGTTCAGATCTTCAAGGGTTGAGAAGAGGCTTCATCTGATGCCCCGTGTTTGGTCCAATGTTGTTTGCCACGCCACCCAGTCAGTCGCCAGATTGAAGAGTAACGCCGACATAGGACATCCTTATCTAACAACGTTCTTCAAGTCGAAGCTGGATTCGCCTTGGTGCAAAGATTTACTTAGGCGAAAAGTAATTTTGGATTAGGTGCACTTTGAGTCTTCAGGAGTACGATAGAATTTCGAAAAGTGGACGGTTTTTGTTGCTTCGCTTTGGTTTTTTGGAGGCATATTGAAAATGGATGCTGCTAAGCTAAGAACGAGCAGTTTTAAAATACAAACGTAGCTGCCTCACGCAAATACAATAATGGCCTGAAAACCATTAAATACCTCATACACTGCGTGTTTGAAATCCAATACTGTACATAAAATTGCAAAGAAACTTCAAAATAGAATAGTAATTATTGGAAATCGGCGAGGGTATAACTGCAGCTGATGGAAGTAATAATCTTTGATGACCACCTTTCGGGATCAGGAAATATAAAGGCAGGTTACATTGGAAATTGGGAAATCTGTAAATTAAACTACAGCCAAATGGTCAAGAGATTTTTGGAAAGATCACGAGGTTTATTTTCACAAATGTTTCCATGGGACTCATATCTTTCTCAGTTTGAGAAAACCGTTTGAATTTCTAACAACATACAGAGCTTGATTTACTAGCAATATTTCACAATTCGCAAAAAAATAAAAATAAGATAGTAATGCGATTTTTATACATTTTATAGTGGAACAATGCATTTGGCGGGCGAAATGGTTGTTGTAAAGGGTACTAATCGATATTTCTGCATTTGATTTTCTCGTCTTACTTGATAGTACTAAATCTGCCTTTCTTTGTTTCCAAAATACAGATTTACTTGCAATTAAGGAAAAGTTCTGGTTTGAGAAGAACCAGTTCTATGTGATGATCATGGAGTCAGTTTTGGAGAAAAGCCAATATATAATCAAGATGCAGTTTAGGGCATGGCTCACAGATGACCTGGCAGGATTGTACAAAAGCAGCTACAAAAGAAAGGATAGAACAGAAGTGTATGTTACGTATATTAACAATACGTTTATAAGATTCCTAGAGTACTTACTCTCATTTTCTCTCCTACTTCCGAAAGAGGGAACAGTGGAAGGATAACAAGCAGGGTTTGGGTTGCGACAAGGGTAATACTCGCAAAAACATCATTAAATCCTTCTCTTCTATACCACTTCTATGGGATAAATGCTGGTCTGATCTTTAGGTAATTCCCTGGTAAAAGAACCCGCCATAGATTTCCGATGAAACGTGGTATGTTGTTGTTACAAGACAAGGAGATATTAAAAACGTAATAATAAAAAGAGGGGGTCACCGTGCTCGTTTTCACGTCAGAATGCTCACAAATACTTTTATTTTCCAATGCGGCGTGTTATATCACAGAGAGTTCGACTTTCTTTGATTGTTTTTTTCATCTACTTCCCAGAAAAAAAATGTCTTCAAATACCTTGTATTCTTTTATCCTTTATTGGACTTGCTCTGTTGGGCCCGTTACGTCTCTATCTGTAGCATTTTTTTCCATTTTCCAAAAAAGTAGCCATAGATTTCTGCCAATTTTTTTTCTCAGTTATTGAGGTTATTGTTCTCATTGAATTTATAAAATAAAAAGTTGGGGCCACCGTGCTCGTCTAGGAGAAAAGGAGCATTTTATCTCGCTATCCAGTTTAGTTTGAGGGAAATCTCTTTCGTTTTGTACACGCACGCGGTCATGTGCGCGTACTAATGACGTACAAATCGTGCGCAGTAGGAATGCGCAATGCAAAACTAAGGAACCACCTTAAGAGATAACAGCAAGCAATTGTAAGCTGTGGAAGCATAGTGCTTCGGGAAGCTAGCAACCTTTCTGTAAAGTTTTGGTTGCTTCAATCAGAGCATTCGTTTGTCGCTCCTTTTATTTTTCAAGGTCCTTACGGCAAAAAAAGCACATTGACCTCAGGAACATTTTTGGTTTTTATTTAAATATATACAACAAATAGCTACGTAAATCCTCACATCACGCAGAATGCCTATTGTTCTCGAGACATTTACTTGCAGTTGGAAAGCTCTGTTATAACGCTTGTTATTATTCGTAGCGCCCAAAAGAAGCTTATTCATTGGTTGCTATTAACGCAAGGCAATGCTAATTAGCTTGATGGAGGCGGAAACTAAACAGTGACACCAGTGCGCTATTGTTTTCACTTTGTTTCGTTCAGCACAAACCGCTTTTGTTTCTTACTTTTTTTGAATAGACAAGTTTTCTCGTTAAGTCGTAAGCGAACCCAAACACCAGGTAGCATGGCGATCGATGCCCTGGTAGTCGATTTGATCCTGGCAAATCCAATCGAATTGTTCGGTAATCGAGCCCAAGCTAACAACAATCGTTCGGGTGCCGAACGGTCGATTATCGAGCTAAGCTGAATGTTTGATTTCCAAATGATCAAGATCAATCACAGTAAATAAAATATTCGATTCTGTTCGATTACGGAATGCAAACAGTCACAAATTATCCATTGAGCTCGATTTTGTTAATAGATTAGACATGCCGGAGGTAATATGTCTTACTTCACTTTACTTTACTTTACTTTACTTTACCTAATTTTATTTTACTTTAAGAAATTTCCGGTTCATTTCGAATCACAAGCGTTTTTCAGTCTCGACTTTTGATCGCAAAGACTAATGATCTTAACGATCGTATGAAACTAATATATTCTCGATCTTCAACCACGGAACAACGTTTGTTAATTAAGCTCCGTTATAATGCCGTCCGGGGTACGCTGGATCTCATCTGGTTGTACGACTACTTTTATTCACATCCCTGCCTTTTCTCGTTTTCTCCTTTTACCATCTGTGATGTGTAGAATTTTTTGCCATAAGCGCCTGACACTTGTGGCGACTGCGTTGTCAACACGGTCTCTTGAAGACTCCATAGATTCGTAACCAAGAGGCAAAATGCTTTGTTGGAGCTGAGTGGTAAGTCGAACACTATCCCCGGGCAGTCTAAATCTCTCGCCATTTCCAGATCGCATCGCCGTTTATTTGAATAAAGAACATTGGGCTGTCCTCATTAACAAAAGGAGAGACCACGTGAATAGGCATAGGATGGATCGGGGTTTCGAAGAGCTCTGAGAAGAGCTCCCGATCACTTACTCTCTCCATTTTTTTCTTGTTCATCAGGCGATCTTGCCGGCAGTTCGGATAAATCAGATGGTGCATTTTTATTGGTTTTAAAATTCGCACGAATTGTGAATTATTTTACGACTGAGTTGTTTTCCTGAATGGGTGTTGTGTTACTTTTGGAAACCATTGTTACTCCCTCCTGCACTTGAAACAACAGCTCTTTTACCCCTGAAGCGCCATTTTCGAATGCAACCCTAGCCGGCAGTTTTCAAACTCAAGCAATAGTGGTTCTTATTAATAGATGCTCAAAGTGAAAATGGATTTCCTTAAAGAGAAGTTGTATCTTACATTTGCAATGCGTAGGTTTCCTTGAAACAATATAAAATTTGCTTAAATCACGTTCGAAAATTGTTTCCACGCTGAAATTCCCTGTTTTTGCTGTACTTTCAAGTTTGAAGCAATAGTCCTTCCATTTGCTCAATGTTCTTCATTTTGGGCTTAAATTGAGGGTACATCATTCTTCTTCAAAAGCCGTGCCTAGGTTGTAGGATTTTGACATCTATAAAGCGGTAAAGCAATTTTTATAAACACTTCTTGACCAATTTGAGCCTTTTTTTCTCTATTTCCGAGCGCTCTCCTATTCAAATTTGTCGCTTTCGGAATTTCGTGAATTATGAATAATTAATTGCGGACGACAAAAGGAGCTAGCAATCCTAATCTCAACGTTGATTTTGCAAACGCATGCGCCGCAGTTGAATAGTTTGGCCATGACTCGATTTTGCTGAAATATTGAGTCTTCCACCAGGAATGCATGGAATGCAAAGAATGCTATTTTCTCACGCGCATCTAGCGTAACATTTGGACCTTGGATCACGTGAAGGTTATGCATAGCAGCTGCGCCGACCAATCCAAATCGAGCGTGTCAACTTGGGTTCGACCTTTCTGTTCATGTTGTCGCGTTGCATGCCATTTCCCGGCCGTATTCCGTCTTAATAGAGAGTGGCAACAGTTCGTCCTTAACTTCAATCGCGGAGCGTCAAAACTGTTTGCCCTTGAGCTGACAAGCGCATAGTGTGAGATCACGTTCTTAAATTTCATAGGAAAGCGTGGAGCGAAAGCTTTTTAGCCACTATGGCATTTCCAACATTGTTTCCTGGTGGTAAAGGACATCCAACAAATCCTGGAATTTTAAAAAATGTAACTCTAAAAGAAAAAGTCAAACATTTAATTAAATTTGCTGATAAAAGGGACAATAAATGGATATATCGCTTTGCAAGTCATCCAAGGTTTCATACTGGGCTTAACACATGATTCAGCGTAAACAAATCTTACAACAAACTGGGATTCTTTTGAAAACAAAATCCTGGCGAGCAACATTTAACTATGGAAGAACTCTGAGAAATGGTTGACAATAACAATGCAAACCTTGTTACATTACTAACATAACTGGATCAGATGAAGGGAATAGCTCATCTGAAATAAGGCGTAATAATGTTATTAACAATCCTCAGGTTGTTGATTGGCTTTTCCCTGAAGGCTTGAAAAAGTTTATCAAGCACTGGCTATACGATTCACTTGATGCAAAATGGCATTAGTATAGATTTGAGTATCAATCTAGAGGGAGCATTCATTGTCTTGGTGTTGCTAAACTGAACAACGATCCAGGCCTGTTCAAGTTGAGTGAAACTGCACTTAGGGTTAGGGTTAGGGTTAGGGTTTAGGGTTAGGGTTTAGGGTTAAACGATTCTGAGACTGACTATTTGTTAAATATGGTTCAAAGACAAATTATTGTTTGAGGAGATAGCACAATGAAACAGAACCAAAACTTCATCGCATTTCGAGCCTAGTCATTCAAAAGACAACGCATCAGAATACAAAGTTCAGATCATTACAAAGAGAAATGATTCAAGAGTTAACAACCACCAGCGCTTTCAACTTCAAGGCTGGAGGGCAAATTGTAATATTCAAGTAGTTATAGATTACCATTCATGTGTGAAGTACTTAGCGAAATATGCTGCAAAAAGTGAAACCAAATCACATCTCCTTAAGCAAGCATTCAATAGTATTGCGCATAATTTTCATGCTAATACTAATGCTGCATCCATAATTAAGAAAACTGTAATGAGAACACTTGGCCAGAGAGACTTTTCAGCACAAGAGACAATGCACCATTTACTTTCCATAAATCTTTTAAGTTCATCCTTTAATGTAGTTCCTATAATCTTAAATGGTTCACGAAGACTTAATATAGCAACACAACCCGATGATAAAGCAACAGGAGACAGTTTGCTTGATGTGTATGCTGAACGTGAAAAATATTAAGGCACTGTAAAATGTGACTTAGGTAATTTACATTTTCTTCATTTTGCAATCAAATACAAACTTGTCAATGGAAAATAAGTAGATCAACCAGTTAATTTAGTACCAAGAGTTTTTCCCACATACTCATCAAATCCCAAAAAGTACAAATTTTGGCTTATACTGTAAATACCACTTGCTGAGATGTAAGAAAAACAAACAGGATGATGCATGGGAAAACCAACCAAACAGTAATGATGTGTTCATTTCACACGGGAAAACTTTTTTGCAAACAGATTATGCAAAAAAACATGTGCCTGATTGGCATGGAAAACTAGAAGACATACAGTCTATATGTGATAATGAACAAACTCGGAACAACAACGCGAAGAAAGTATGGTTTTAGCAGACTTCATTTAATCAGCTAATTCAAAAGATTTTGATGCCTTGTCAGAAAATCACTGGCATAGCTGCACTTATCCACACACCCCACAGCAACTATTACAAATGAGTGTTTGGATCAATTCAACAAAACAATATTATGAGACTCAACATCAAAACTTCGATATAGACATAAGTACTTTTAGTAGCATGCAGTTGCTTGCTTACAGTATAGTAAAAGACCATTTCGAAAACCTAAACCCTCAGTCACCCCTTCATTTGTTAATACCTGATAAATGCATTGAGAAATATTCTGCACAACAATTGTACTGTAACAGTAACTACTGGAAAAGCCTGATTCAATGTAAATGGTATAACCATTCATTCACTTCTAAACTTACCTGTTGGCCCTAGAGGCAACACAGATTTGAAAGGACAATCCCTTTTAAGGTTACAAGAAAAACTAAATGACATTAAATATATACTCATTGATGAGTACTCTATGCTTGGACAATCACTGCTTGGTTTGGATTGATTAACGTTGTACATGAAGTGTTTGGAAATGTATCAATTATTTCAATAGGGGACCCTGCACAATTACTACCTGTGGCAGACAAACCTTGTATCATGCAAAGCCATCAGGGGTTATAGGTAAACAAGGCCATCAAAATGGAAAGGTCAAGGAAGATTTTAATATTGAGGATGCTACTGGAAATGCAGTCATCCACATATGGGACGAACTGATAGAGAAGATGGGGAACTCGAAAGGCTATACCATCAAAACTCTACTCAGGCAACACCATGCTGGGAACTACAGCATCCACAACTTTTGATGAAGTACAATCTGACCTTAAAGAACTCAAAGGTCCAGATCTTCTGCAAAATACTGACAAAGAAGTTACCGTGAAAAAGTTCAAATTTGTTGATAAACCTAATATTAACTTGCAATGCCCAAAAAAATCATGCAACAGAAAGATTCCGTACAACATCACTGCAAATAATATCACATGCCGATCATGAGAAGCTACACATAGACAAACTCTTGCAAGAAGGCTATGCCAGGCAGACGTAAACCGAAACATGGTTCACAGCATTTACTGATGTCCTGCAGAATCTCCTCAACCAAGATAAAGAATCTAACTTAACGTCCGACTAAATCTCAGAAGCTCTGCTTTCAATAGAAAATGTTACGTTGCTTGTAGATGCAGCTTCTAATTATATCAAAGAAATTGTTAAATCTGAGTGACTTCACGTAGTGACACAAGGCACTTTCTATTCAGAACATTCATGAACAATATTGAAGGTACTTATGTAACAGCTTGAAACAGTAGTTTGTTGTACATCAAAGCACGTTCCAAAAGAAGAATGAAGTCAACTATAACAACTGTTACTAACAAACAATCAGCAACTACACAGTTGCATTTGGTGCTTTGTTATAAATGTAGTTTCACTTTTTACAGAAAATTTAGTGTGTGTAACAAGAGCGGTTTAGTTAGTTTCAGTTTTTGCAAGAACATTTGGTCAATGTGCTTTCATTAGTCTATTCAAAAAATTGTTACAATACAGTTGTTCCGTTTTATTTTTATTCAGTGAGAATTTTAACATGTCACATGTTAAACTATTTCCGCAAACAAACTTTAAACTTGCGACATTATATTGTCAATAGTATTCAACAAAGTCACAAAACTTATGATGTTTACCATACAGATATGACTTCCAAAAACTCAAGAAGTAGCATTTGATAATTATTCAGTGATAGTTTCAGCTTTATGTAACAATACAGTTGTTTTGTTTAAATTTTTATTCCATGAAGTGTTAAAGTATTCCCACAAACCATTTAGCTTTATACGTTATATTGTGGAGAAAACTATTTTTTATATATTGATCAATTTGTCTCAGTTTACATCAGAACATTGTATAACATGTATGCCTTGTTTGATTTCATATTTGTCCATGTTATTATTTTAAATAAATCACACTTGCGTTAAATCCATCATTTTGACTTAATCAATAAGCATACTTTATAACCTAGAGTGCTTTTATTTACGCCGTAAAACAGCAACAATTGCAGCATATTACTAAATCTAAGGAAAGTAAACAATCTGATTAGTGTCACGTGGAATGCTATGGTGTTACTGTTTCACAAATGTTGTAAAATCACTCTATTGTTACTGTCAAAATGGGGGGAAAAACGAGTAAAACCTGGGGGTTATGCTCTGGACAAACAAAATCACCCGACCTTTCCCTATAAGCCCCCAAATCTTCTATTCACCAAATGGGCACAGAAAAAATTCCTCGGCCGCATTTGCTAACCTTAGGTTATTACTGGTAATTAATTATGTTCAAGCATTCTGTCCGATGTGCCCGTCGACTGCAAACAAGATTAGAGGTCGTGGAAATGTGTTTTTCGGCATCATTTTTTCGTGTTAATGAAATTTTCGATAACCGAAAAAAAAAACCAGGTATTTATTGCTCCTGAATGTCCAAATTTTAATTTTCGTTAAGTATAAATTTCAGAAAAACAATGTGATAAAAGCAACAGAGGTTCGATCTTTTCACTTAAGAAAGAAAAAGGAAATTGGTTCGAAAAATCGAGGGTAAAGTTCTCTTCACTGTTTTGGCCAAGGCAGCATGTAGGTTTGTTTTCATTGTACACTCATGATGTGAGTACATATATGTGTAAATCCCTCAGTGGGATATATATGGTCAATTGACTAACTAGTTGGGAAACTTTTTTCGCTGTTGTAATTGTTGTTTTGCATGCCTACAGGACTATAGCTGCCACACAGTTCCAACCCACAGATGCACGAAGAGCGTTTCCTTGTTTTGATGAACCTGCATTGAAAGCAACTTTCACTGTGACTTTGGGACACGATCCTAGCTATATATCTATCTCTAATATGCCTATCCATCGATCTGAAACAGAAAATAAGTGGAAGCTGGACCATTTCGAGACAACCCCCAAAATGCCTACATACTTACTTGCATTTGTGGTGTGTGACTTTGAACGCAAGACTGACAAATCCAAACGAGGAACTGAGGTAAGTGATGTATGGTCTTGCATATATTTTTGCCCTTTCCACTTTTTCTTTCACTGTACTTATTTTATTAAACATTTTGTATTCATATTTGCTAAGTGGCAGGGGAAATAAAAATAAATAAATAAATAAATAAATGAACAAATAAGTATTTGTGTGTAGATCTTTTAGTGTAGCTGCACCCACACTGTGGAACACCCTCCCTGTAAGCCTGCGAGATACTAATGACAAATATGAATTATTTCATATATAGTACAAATATGAATTATTTCATATATACTTCACATCACTTCACTGCATGGGAAAATATGAACTCAACAAATTGACCTTGCTCCCAATGTGTGGCTTCATAGCTCGGTTGGTGGAGCATCGCGCCGGTATTCGCGGAGGTCATGGGTTCGAATCCCGTTGAAGCCCTGATTTTTTTCAGGCTTCTTCTTTCCAATTGCTTAAATTGGAAAATTTACTGCGATGATCACTCTTCCCTTTCAAACTAATTCTATTTTGACCTTTAAATCTTCTCTTAAAACATATGCTTTTAAGTTAGCTTTTACTGCTTACTTTGTTATTGTTGTTTTTCGTTGTTGTTGTTAAGTTTAGTTTATATATCTATCTAGTATATTTTAATATTTTAATATTGTAATGCGATTTTTATTATTATTATTATTATTATTATTGTTATTATTATTATTATCATTATTATTATTACCATGACTGAACAGAGGCACAATGTCTCGTTTCCCATTTTGGTCCAGCCATTTTGTTTTTAAAAGAAAGTGAAACGTTTTTAGTTTGTGATCTCTTCCAAACCAACGTTGACACGTTTGTTACTGCCAAAGCGCACCTCTCGTGCCAAGACGATATATTCAACACTCATTCTTTTCCACTGATAATCAAGAATCGAAGTGAATCGAGCCCAGTAAAACTAATGGTGAAATATAAGTCTAAGAATATTTTTGCCGGAAAAATGCGAAGCGAAAAATGCGAGAAATTAATTAACCAAATCTAAATCCTGACTTCTTCTTTGGGTGTTGGATCCAACATCCCGGCTCATAAGTGTGCGCCCTGGCGAATCGCTAACAATAACACTTAATAAGGATCTAAACACAAGCCGGCTGTATTGATTGGGAAAACGCTAAGTAAAATTTCGGAAAGTAAATATACCTACACAAATGTAAAGGAAACAACGACGCAAAGATAGCCGCATAATGTATCTACGCATCCTAACAAATGTTCAATGAATGTCAGTTAAATGTCTCTTAGTTCTTAGTGTCCACATCCTCCTGTTTAGTCCGACTAGTGGCCGAATGAATGAATTGCGAACTGATATTTATTAGGTCACGTGAATCAGTAGCACATGATTTTGGTCTAAAAGAAGTTTCGTGTCGGGGACCTTGAATGCTGTGTTCATTTAATTGTTGCAGTTTTGTACTTTCCCCACCGTTTATCGCACAGAATATGTAAGTATCTGTTAGCCCAATGAGTTGTTTAGGTTTTCTTCGTTCATTACGTTCGTTACTCTAGGGGTAGATGAATTCGAGATAACGCAAATGTCACAAATGGTAGGAATGTCATGTAGGGGCCAAACCACCATGAAGGCTATATTTGCCTCTTTCACATATTTTTAAACCAAGTTTGGCAAATGAGCTTTGATTGTAGTCCAGTTCATTTTAATTTAGAAGGTGTGACGAAATGTCAGATTATGACGTCATAATTGATTACGTCACTAAAACGTGTTTTAATTTTTTCATAATCTCACAATGAAAGTTATGTCATTGAAAAGGCTTTAATTTGAGGAGCAAATTGCCAAAAACCGTTCTTTGCTACGGCTATTATTTCTCGAGTTATAGTAAATTAAATATTTTTTGCTGTCCCCCCCGGAATATGCTTAATCATACTTTCCCTCTATAAAGTCAATCTCTGGTTTATTTTCTACAAGTTTTTTTCTAGGAAGGGTAATAATTTAGTTATATACAAAGCTTGATGTTGCCAAAAATCGTATGGTTTTAGATTTTTAATTTTTGGATTAACAAAGGTGATATTAACAATTAAAAAACTAGTGACGTCACAGGTTTATGACGCAAAAATACTAGAGGGAAATTTTTTTCCATTTTCTTATATTCTTGCTATGGTCATCTGTTACATCACGTATGCAATATAGCTGGATTTCCTGGAACAAAATTATGGGTTTAAATTGGGAATTTTTCTCAAGGGGGGACTTCACAGTTTGCAGAGGTATTTTTCAAAATTAAAAATACCATATCTCATTCAATTTTTGTGATATCGACAAAATCGTTTCAGGTTTCAACTCCTCTTGATCTGCTCTTTTGAACACATAAAACTTATGCATATTAGAAACTTTAAAACTGGCGAAAAACATGACGTCATCACTGTGACGTCAGACATTTGACATTTACTGACATTTTTCATGCAAAAATAATCGGGAATTTGTCTTTTTATTTGCCAAGTTTGGTATAGAATGAATCAATACTTTCGAAGTAATACGAAATAACGTAAAATACCCAAGAAATCATGAAACATTTGGGGGGGGTGGTTTGGCCCCTCATTGAAAGGTTTTACACAATCATAAGATGACTTGCATCAAAGCGTCTACAACTACGCGTCAAAAACGCTCTGCAAGCTGTCCCTAACATCAGTTAAAAAAAATCCTTTCTAAATATTTGATTGCGAGTGAATTTCGTTGAGCAATGGATGCATCAAATCGGTTGGAATTCGGCCTCGACGGCGGAATGAATGTCAATGGTTTTGACTACGCTGGGGATGGAATGGATCGTCGATTGCTCGATTTTCCTGTTCAGTTTCCTGGAAGAAGTGGTACATCGACAGTAAAAGGTAATTTTGGTTCCGTTTGTACGCAACAGATGTATTCGCTTTGCCATGAAGTTGCAGTGACCCTTGCTCAGACCCAGGCGCCCACCAAGCACCCGCGTCGATTTTGAAGAATTGGAACCGCAAAAGGACTGAAGGTAATTCCGTCCAAACTTCATGCTAGCCAAAACCCAGAAGAAGCTTAGAAAATTATTCCCCTCCTCTCGGAAATGTGGAAGGCACTGGAAGAGCTACATACGAAATACCCTTCTCGGATAAATGAGAGAAAGCGCTAGGAAGAGGTTCAGAATCGTCATGGTAACCTGAAACGTGACGTCGTTAATGAGTGCAAAGGTTTTTTTTGCAAAAATTGGGCTCCTCGCCTGGAAACGTTGGAATGAATCCTGGACTGCCATACCAGGACGTGGAACGTCTTGACAATGTGTCTGTCTACTCTAAGTGTTCTAGTTCGTCCGGATTATCACCTAAGAAATCTCTGAAAATAGTGCTTGTCTCGAAAAGGAAACTGGACCTGGCAAGGGCTAGGGCAAAGGAAGAAGCCGAAGCAGCCCGAATGGCGTACGAACGTAAACAAAAAATGGAACTTAGGCACCTAGAAAAGGAAGCATCAATGATGCGGGAGTTCTGACACGGCCCGCTTAGTACCCTGGATGCTCCCACGTTTGTACTTCATAGAGGGCCACATTCTACTCCGGTCACTTTAGAAAAAAATTGAGGCCAGCGGATCTGACGCCAACCCAAGGGCGACATCTGCTATCACCCTTGCACAGAAAAGTCAATTACTCCTGTGTCGGGAATTTTGAAGTCGCGGGACAGTATGAAAACTCCACCGAATTTTTCCTTCTCAGGGATAGAATCTAATGTCTCTAAGAGCCTACACAGCGTGAAGTCACCTCAGTCTTTTAGAGTACCTAGTGTCCAACAGTCACAGATGGCTATTTGTGGCGAACTCGCCCCGCGTGATCCTATTGCAACAATGTAGAAGGCTCAAATGCTGAGTGGAATGCAGCCGACACGATTTAGTGGGAATCCAATGGATTTCCCCTTCTTTTCTGACCAAATTCGTCCGCATCCTGAAAGTGATTTGCCCTCTGATGCCTAGCATGCGGAATATATCCCCAAATTTGTTACTGTAGAAGCTTTGGAAGTGGTCAAGCAAAACAGAGGCTGCTCATTCAACGACATCAGGAAAACCCTTGAGGAAAGCTTTGGTCAGACAATAAGGGTAACTCAAGCATGCATAGACCTATGACCTTCTGGCACTGAAGTACCGCAGCTTTATCCTGAAGGTTAAACAAATACGCATTATTAGCGTCTCGAAAAACTTATGTTACTGTTGAAGGCGACTTAGTAGTATAGTAGTTGGGGGTACGAGATCAGTTTCCAATATTTGGTGACTCAATCACTTTTTATCCACACTTTTCCAAAAATAATAATCAAAAATTGGGATCAATTATCATAATCAAAAATCATAATCAAAAATCATAATCAAAAATCATAATCAAAAATCACAATCAAAAATCATAACCAAAAATCAAATTTCCAAAATCATAATCAAAATAATAATCAGAAATCATAATCAAAAATCAAATTTCCAAAATCATAATCAAAATAATAATCAAAAATCATAATCAAAAATCAAATTTCCAAAATCTGTCATCAAATCAAATTTCCAAAATCATAATCAAAATAATAATCAAAAATAATAATCAAAAATTGTTTCACTCTTCAATTTTCATAATCAAATTTCTAAAATCTGTAATCAAATCAAATTTCCAAAATCTGAACCAAATTTAGGAATAAAAATATTAGAATCAAATTTGGAACCAATACTGAGACTAATACTGGGACCAATATGAGAATAAAACTTAGGACCAACACTGAGACTAATACTGAGACCAATATGAGAATAAGAGTTGGGACAATTATCATAATCAAAACTTATTTCACTTTTTTCAACTCAAAAATCAACAGATGAATATTGTCTTATAAAAAAACTATAAAATCATTCTCAACAGATGGAGTATCGTCTTAGAAAAATTATTCTCAAACAAATTTATAATTTGAACGCACCCAAATTTTCAAATAACATATAAAATTAAAATTAATATAACCTATATAGAGAGAGTATAAGAAACAAACAAACAGACAGGATTATATTTTTATGATGAAAAACCGCAAAGATAGGAAATGCGTGAAAGCAACCAATAAATCAACAAATGAAGTTTCATACTATCACAGTATTAATGCTGTTTATCAAAGACATAGTTTATTTCCTCATCATGTCAAAGGAATATGTGAAGGTTCTTATGGTCGAAAATCAGCAAAATCAAAAAAAGATGGGTATGTTTATACATTTGAATATATTAAAGAAGAAGAATTACCAAACGACTATAAACAATCATCATTTGTTAAAGATCGTGATTATTCTTTTACTTCTCAAAATTATAAAAATAGAAAATGTGTGAAAGCAACCAATAAATCAACAAATGAAGTTTCATACTATCTCAGTCTGTTTGCGGTTTATAAATATTCAGGTATTAAAGCCGGCTCAGTTAAAATGATATGTGAAGGTCTCAATCATAGTAATGCAACAAAATAAAAAAAAAAGATGGGGATTTTTATACATTTGAATATATTAAAGAAGAAGAAATACCATCAAATAAAAATAAATGCTTATATTGGTTCATTAGAAGATGGCAACAAAAAGAACGTGTGAGAAATGTGATGAAATTTTGAAAGAGTATTTTAAGTATTATAATGGTTGTAAATAATGATATTTTCAACCACTAATACACATATTCTGTATTTATCAATACAAAATATGTTTATAAAATCATTATTTGAAATATTTGTTGTACAATCTATCATATTGTGATTTATTTATTATTAATGATCTCAATAATGTATCCAAGATATCAACTCCCTCATTTATTATTTTGACTGATGTGTTACCTTTTAGAATTTCACTAACTATTGATTCCAACTTCATAAGAATCTGGCTTCATCATTGAAAAACACAACATTTCCACCTCTCTGTTTTCTTCTTCCACTCTCAATTACTTTCAA
>JAEMPF020015870.1:20000-25292 GCA_022496165.2 Catalaphyllia jardinei | reverse complement strand
TTTTTCCAAAAAAAGAGTAAAGAACAGTCCAGTTTTAACCATATCTACAAAATGTGAGAAATTACACCTTCGATTTTGTTGGAAAGCCGTGTTGCCTCGAAACAAACTCAAGCTTTGCTTTTCAAAAATAAACTGCCCGTGTGAAATAACCCTTGAACCATTCAACAAATTGTCAACTGCGCGTCCTAAAGTTCTCGCAAACTTCAAACTAAAACCTTGAAATAGTAAGATAAAAAGTGTAGATTGACAGGAGATTGACAAATAAAAAAAAACAAATAAATACACAGGTAAAGTTGCACTTTGAGAAAACAAGCTATAAAAATAAAATCTTTTCCCAAAAAAGCCATTTAACTTACACAGCGTTGCTTGCCTCGTCAATTCCTCTTGCAACTGCGGCCATGTAATATTTTTTCATGTTGGAATTTAATATCTTCTCTGGTAGAACGGAACTTACTGATTTCAATTTGGAAATGAAGTAAAATTGGTACACAGTTATTGAAGGCTTTTAACGCAAAACGAATTAAAAATATCCTAAAAGATGCTATCCACGACCTGAAAATGATTTGGGTGGGAAAATAGTTGAAACATGGGTAACTAGGAATAAGTTAGCCTCTTCCAGACATTCAGTTAGTTGGGGCATAGCTCGAAAAACGGCGAGCGAAAAAATAGGGCAGAAGTGCTTTCTCTCCTCGCTCTTCGCCCCAACAAGGTAATTTTCTACCGGACAAGATATTAAATTCCAACAGGAAAAATGGCATTGTGTCCATAAGTCCGTCAGAAGGACAAAGTCTTGAATGGACTAGCTTGGACTAAGAAATGCCCAGAAGTCAGAAATTTCTACTGAAAGATTCTTTCAACCTTCTTGATAGTATTTGATGCTTCTACAGAAATGTAGAGCGATTCTAAATATTATGTTCATTTGCAAGATAACGAAATATTTGAGCTTGGGCATACTATAAACTTGGCATGTGCTTGACACGAAAAATTTACGCTTACATCAGCACTTAGAGATATTTATCGAATTCCGACAAAAACCGTCTTTCAAATTTAATGAGAAAAAGCGATGTATCATAAGAATAGCCAAGCGGTTCTAAAACTTGTTGTGGATTTGTTGAAAACGAATTCGCCAAGCTTGTGCTTGCCATAATTAAAATTTGCAAGGTTGTCCGACTGCAGGTCAAGGTCTCAAAGGGACTAGATGTGCGGCAGTCCAAATTGTTCACCGAATTCCCAAAGAAAGTGTCGTCGAAACGTACCGAGAGAATTTGATGTTTGCTCGGCAATAAAAAGCGATTGTAAAAGTTACTTTGGATTTGTAAAATTTATAAAATTTATAAAATTTATAAATTTATAATTTATTAAATTTATAATTATAATTTATAATTTATAAAATTTAAAAAATTGCCACGTTCTCTATTATTAGCAAGAGATCGATCTCTTGTTATTTAACAATTAGACCCGTAGCCCAAAAGGGCTACGGGTCAATAGCCCATGAGACTAGAAAAGGCAATGTTGTAGTTTCGAGTCAGGATGGACGAGATTGAAAGCAGTAAACACAACAACTTTTTATTCTAGCGAGAGAGTTCTACAGACAAGATTCCGATGCGCATGGGCGCATGTATAAGACCGCATGTAAACTATGACATCCTCCTCTTTCTAAAAGGAGCTACGAACTCGCACAAAGAAACTTAATAATAAGGAAACAAAGATCTTGCGGAACATGAAGATCATATATAACAAATGACCTTGAACGAAACTTCGCAATCAAAACAACAACACAAACTGTTATTTTTTGTAGTTCAGTCTACAAGTCCAATCTGTCAGGGAGCTTGACAAGTCTTGACGATCTGCGGAGCGGGGCTTCTGGAGTTGGACATCTCAACTGTGGTTGTCTGGTAGGTGCATCGGAGGCCAGTGTGGTCTGTTCGCAGCTGTCACCTGAGATGCTGGGCATGGCGCTGCTGACTTGATTCATGGGTGCTGGTGGTTCATCACTGGGGATGTTTTGCATACAAATGTTCTCTCCTGTTGGTCGAATATGACTGCGGGTTCGCCTGAGGGTACTGAGGGTGACCATGTATGAGCGAGGGGCCTGCGTGCTACACTTGACAATACCAGGTTCCCACTTGTGGTCATGTGGGTTAAGTACACGCACTGGGTCATCAGGGCGTATGTCAGCAAGGGGCTTAGAGGACTTGTCATATTGTGATTTTTGCTCATCTTGTCGTGCTTGGAGCTTGGTGTTTACCTCTCCATCTGCGGATAATGACAGGCCAGGTTTGGATAAGGAAGGGAGGTTGGCTTGGTATACTCTAGAGTTCAGCAGCTCGGCTGGTGATGCAATGTTGTGGTCAAGGGTGCTGCGGAGGCATAACATGGCAAGATGAGGATCTGCATTGGATTCCTTGCATTTCTGGAGGAGGTTCTTCACAGTCTGTACAGTTCTCTCGATGAAACCATTGGCTTGCGGATAGTATGGACTAGTTGTCACGTGGATGAAACCATAAGTGCTGCAGAACTCTTGGAATAATGCAGAGGTCAACTGGGTGTCATTGCCAGTGACAAGTTTGTTTGGGATCCCGTGCTCTTCAAAAATGGATTTCAGATGTGCTATTGTTGTGTCTGACCGGATGTTGTTCAATTTTCGCACAAGCGGAAACTTGCTGTAATAGTCAGATAACAGCAAATAGGGTGAGTTGTTCCAAAAGAATATGTCACACTCGAGTGTGTGCCAGGGTTTCTGTGGGATGTCATGAGGCATGAGGGGCTCCTTTAAGTTCATATTTTGATTATGCTGACATGGAGCACAGGATTTGACCATCTCCTCTATGTCGCGGTTTATGTTGACCCAGAACACCGAACCCTTGGCGCGGAGCTTGCATTTTTCTGCTCCTTGGTGTGCATAGTGTAGTTGCTGCAATACATCTGTCTGTAGGCTCTTCGGAATAAGAATGCGTGTACCCTTCAGGATTATTCCATCTGCAACTATTAATTCGTCAGGATAGTTCCAGAATGCATGAAGGTGTACTGGGCAATCTGATCTTGTGTCAGGCCATCCTTGGGT
This sequence comes from Catalaphyllia jardinei, assembly GCA_022496165.2. NCBI lineage: Eukaryota > Metazoa > Cnidaria > Anthozoa > Scleractinia > Caryophylliidae > Catalaphyllia > Catalaphyllia jardinei. The sequence goes on along the minus strand of JAEMPF020015870.1, from coordinate 22,228 downwards.
GATGACTGAACGAAGTGAGAGAAGCTTTTCATCCTTGGCGGTTTCTTCCTTAATCTGTGCGATCCTTGTCGGGCTTGCATTTAGGTGAAGGTGCAGTTCATGGACAGACACATCCAGCCCTTCAATTGTGTCACCAGGGCAGGGACTGATCCTGGACAACGCATTAGCCAGAGGGATGTTCTTTCCTTGTACATACTTGATTTCAGCATCGTATTTCTGAACCCTAAGCATCATTCTTGCAATTCGCGGAGGAGCTGTCGTGAGGTGTTTCTTGAAAATTGCCTCTAGCGGCTTGTGGTCTGTCTCAACAGTGACACCTCTTCCATATACATAGTAGTGGAACTTCTCAAGACCATGTACTACGGCTAACATTTCTCTCTCGATGTTTGAATATCGTGATTCTGTCTCTGTCAAGAGCTTGCTTCCATATTCAATGGGGCCCTTGTCTTGAAGCAAGGTTGCACCAAGGCCACGTGAGGATGCATCAACTTGAATAATCACTGGCTTTGTGCTGTCAAAGTATTGTAAATAATTGGCTGATGTAATGGCTTTCTTGATCTTGTCTACAGCTTGCTGGTGCTGGGGCTGCCACTGAAACTCGCTGCTTCTCTTGGTGAGGTCCCAAAGGGTGGCCAAGTGTGATGCTAGGTTGGGCAGATAACGGCTGAGAAACTGTGTCATGCCAAGAAAGGTTTGCAAGTCGGCAAGACTTGTGGAGGGGTCCATGTTGCTGATAGCTTCCACCTTCTGTGGGTCTGGTCTGAGTCCGCTTGAGCTGATGATGTGGCCAAAGAATGGTATTTCTGTACATCTTATCTTGCATTTGTCTGCATTGAAACGGAGACCAGTTTCACGGGCACGTTCCATGACTGCTTTCAGGTTTGCATCATGGTCAACGAGGTCACAACCATAGATTACGATGTCATCAGCGATGCCAGTTACACCAGGGAGATCTCCAAAGGTTTCATCAACTTTCTTCTGAAAGATGTCCTGGGCACATATCAGATCGAAGGGAAGCCGAAGGAACCTGTATCTGCCATGAGGCGAGTTGAAGGTTGTGTACAAGGAGCTGGCATGATCGAGTTTAATGTTCCAATATCCACTTCGGGCATCAACGATGCTGAAGTATTTGGCTCCATTCAACTTTGGAAGTACATCGTCTAATGTTGGGGTACAGTGATGTGGGCGCTTGATGGCGCGATTGAGATCTTTTGGGTCTAAGCACAGCCGAAGCGTACCATTGGCCTTGGTTACACAAACTAATGAGTTCACCCAGTCGGTGGGTTCATCTACCTTCGTTATGATGCCTTGCTCGACAAGTGCATCAAGTTCTCTCTTCAGAGGCTCACGAAGTGCTTCAGGCACATGTCGTGGTGGGTGGATAACTGGTGGAACCGTAGGGTCTAGGGTGATTTGAAACTCTCCTTGGAAGCATCCAATTCCCTGGAAGCAATCCTGATATTGGCAAAGAAGTTCTGACCTTGCATCTGCATTGCCTTGTGGATTTGGCATAGGTGCTGTTTCAGCCTGTGTAGTGGAGATACCGTAGTTGAGGGCGATGAGTTTCATATCACAACAGGTTGGGAGACCCAGAATTGTTGGGCCTACAGTGTTCACTACATGGAACGCATATGATTTGGAGTGGCCGTGGTGTGACAGGGTGAGCTCACAGATGCCATAGTGTGGTATGGTGTGGCCCCCGAAGGCAGTTATCATTGTATTTGAAGGCGTTAGTCCAAGGGGTGCACCCTCTGGGCTGTAGCCCGACTGTGGACACAGGCGTTTGTATATGTCTATGGGTATGACATTTCCCTCTGCTCCAGTATCGATTTTGCATAGTAGTGGTGCTGTGACTTGACCTGAGTCTACTTGTAGCTGTAGTAAAGCTTGTGTATCATTTTCAGAGACACTGTTTATGTCTAAGGAGTGGAAGTACAGTTGTGGGGTGTCCAGCATGTGTGGTGTGTTGGTGTTCTCTGGCAGTGGAACTTCAGCACTTTGGTCAGCTGTGTCAATGGTATGGATGTTCTCCCTTTTCTTTTGCCGCCGGTCCTTGGGTTGTTCATGGCCTTGTGGCTTTATTCTTGGGCGAGAGTGGCATACTGCCTTCCAGTGATTGTATTTGCCACAAGCTTCACACTTAGTTCCATAAGCTGGGCACAGAGATCTCCGAGTTAGGTCATGATGATTTCCACAATTCTCACACCTTTCATCTTTGGCTTGGTTTT
>JAEMPF020015870.1:0-15000 GCA_022496165.2 Catalaphyllia jardinei | reverse complement strand
GGACCTTCCTCCAGCCGGCTGTCAATTTAACCAGGGGGGTTCCCAGTCGCTTTCGCCACATACGGCTGAACAAAGAATTCTTTAAAAGACCTCGATATGTGGAAGGTTGTTCTAGCAAACTGGAATGGGCGTTCCTTTTTTCTCGAATCTTCCCCTACCCCAACCCCAGACGTAGAACTGTACACCGACGCCGCTGGCTCTATAGGGTCTCGCGGCTATTTGCAGGGAAAGTGGTTTCAGGGTCACTGGCCTCCCCACATGCGCTTGAATCGGGAACCGGGAATTAGTAATGAGTGGCAAGAAACCTTTCCTATTGTTGTCACCAGCTCCGTATGGCACCCATTTCTCGCCGGGAAACGCCTTCAGTTCTAGTACGATAACGAATCTGTAGTGTAGTATCTATAATTAATTCTGGGCACTCTAAAGCCCCCCGAATTATGGAGTTGGTCAGAAAACTCGCTCTCCTTTCCATGCAACATAACTTTTTGGTGCAGTGCGAGCTCGCCATGTTCCTGGGGCCTCAAATGAGGTAGCTCATACATTCTCCCGCAGTTCAGATGCAGCGCTTCCGGGCCCTCGCTCCCGACGCCGACCAGAGTCCCTGTATCATCCTGCCTTCACTAATGACACTATGAGGGACGAAGGTCTCAACTATGCTACTTTTTTCTAGCTGGTCTTCATAAGAGGCCAACTTTACAATACGATCTTGTAATTCACAAGGTAAAATATCCCATCAGGACTGAAAAGAGACAAACATTTGTTCCATTATGAAATAAACCTTTCCTTTGTTACATACACACCGTGTTCTCTTAATTGTCTAATAGTACATACAATCGTTTTAATACTCGAGCCTAAATACAACAAGACTTTTTTATTGTTGATGACACATTCCCCATGACAGCCTGACGAATTTCTGAAAAGTCTCCCATAAGCCCAAACACTGGAGCGGTGGTATTCTGCCATAGGTAATATGTCCTTAACAGGTCTATCAATTAGACACGCAAGACCCTAATAGCAAAACACACGTTTATGTAATGTTAAATACGTGATTTACTGCCCTTCGTCCCTCATGTTTTTTTAACATTTCTAATTGTTCTTTGTAGTTTCGAAAATCGCGCCCAAAATGGCGATCACACATATTTTCTCCAACAGCTCTATAATAAGCGTGAGTATAGGACTTGTGCGGCAAATCAACAATTCTTCTCTTACATGTACACCAACGAGCAGGCATTGCCCACGTAAAAGTTTCGTTTCGCTTTAATTCTGTTTTATTGCACTGTCTATAAACCGTTTTGATATGATAGCCTCCAATATACGTTTTCAAATTATGATAATCGTGAAGTTCCTCTAAAACATTCTGACGTTTTTCATCCTGTCTTAAATCTTGCTTCAACTGACCAAACGATAAGAGATGAATATACACTTTCAATTCTTCTGGTAAAATATCCCACCAGGACTGAAAATTAACAAGCATAATATTTTAAAACACGTTCAAGCACTTCTTTGTAATCAAAACCTAAAAGCATTCTATCTTTTCTTGAACGACTGTCAAAAAAACCGTAAATGAAAAGATCGTTTACACGAATTATTTGAATACCGCTTCGTCCCCAGACATGTTTTAAGCAACATAGTCTTTTATTTCAAGTAATAAAGTTTGGCGTAGTGTGTTTTGTCTTAAATCTTGCTTCAACTGACCAAACGATAAGTGATGGATATACACTTTCAACACCTGAGGAAGTCTATCCCACAAAGACTGAAATGAATAAAAACACTAGTTTTGCTTCACTTTTCTAACTAGGAAAGCTTTCATATAGGGAATGGCAAGATCAGCATCACTTAAACTCCAACCTAAATAAGCTTTGTCGTCAATTCCATTTCTACGTGTGACATGTCCATAAACACACAAATGAAAATGATAGAGGGTTGAACTGGGATTAAAATTAAACGTTTGCAGGGTTCGTAAAGTACAGGATTTGAAATTACACGCATGAAATGCGCAACGAATGTGTCCTAGTTTCCACATTCCTTTAACATCAGGATAACTTCGTATGTCTTTGCACACTTCAACAATCTTTCTACTTTTTTCTAGCCGGTCTTCATAAGAGGCCAACTTTACAATACGATCTTGTAATTCACAAGGTAAAATATCCCACAATGACTGAAATTATAACAATAAAAAGCGCATTCAGTCTCAACATTTTATTTATTTGCAAAGCTACAATTTTAAAAAAACACTTAGCGAACCTAGAACAACATTATTATTTACATTTTTTTTTTACAAATCTAACGCTAAAACGAACCTAGAACAATTTCGGATCGCGAGCAGGCATTAGAAAACAATCTAAAGCAAGCGGGTTGGCGATGGCCAATTTGCGACAACGTGTAATCTGGCGTTCCGCCGACAATAAATTCCTCCCAATATGAAAAATTTTAACCTTTCGGGTTAACGTAACTGTTTTTAAATAAAACGTAACATGCTTTTGAACATTTAAAATGAATACTTCTTTTGCACGCTAAACATTAACATCTTTCTTGTCTACTAAACAGTTGCCCCAAATGGCCTTTGGCATTGAACAATGTATACATTCGATGATATTGTTTCACCTCCGCGTTCAATCTCTTCTTTTCCTCAGCTACAATTTTGCGCGTATTTTTAAAAATCAATTCAGTCGGTAGACGATCCCAATGACTCTACAAAGTTTTAGAAACGGTGAATTAGCGAGCGAACTTTCTGAACACAAGTTTTTACTAGTGCATACTTACAAATTCAACCACTCCATTAGTGTCCTTTGCATTCTCCGCTTCTGTTTTCTGTAATAAAACAAACCAGCGTTAACGACACATTCTTTTCTAAAATTCATAGTGTTGGGATTGTAAAAACGTACCTCAAAATCTTCCACGGTGACGATCATCATTTGGTCAACGAGTTCTTCTATGAGTTCGCAAAAGCTGGCCATGTTGCTTCAATCTATGAATGTTGCTTCAAGACTATGAATGGTAGCCTCAATGGTTGTTCCTTGCTTTTATACCGACGCCGACGCGGGAAAAATCTCTTTTGTTCTTTTTACATACAAATTGATCCTAGTCTACCCTCCTACGCAGACGTTCTTAGGCTTGTCATGCGTTCCTCTCCACGAACGTCTGCTCAACGGACTGGCCACTTCCGTTCACTGGCGGTTAGCCTTTGTTTCAAAAGAACCAATACGCTGTTCTGTTAATGTTGACATCTCTGTTGTTTGCCAGGCTGTGTGCCATGTGCTTATGCATTGTCTAGGCTCATCTATATTGCACGATATTTGCATTCGAGGAGCAAAATGTGGAAAATAAGAATTTTTCCGTGAAATGTTGCTTACCTGCATTTAATATTGTGGCGCTGGGCCCGTTTGTTTCATTAGAACTATTTGTAAGTAGAGCGTATGTTGCTTCTTATCACGCATATCATATTTACCCACGTCCGTTTTTTTTAGAGACGCCGTAGCTTTACTTCGAGAAAGCTTCACGTTTCTGTAAAGAAGTTCTTATGTTTCTTCCATTTATGTTTCTCGAGTTCGATGAATAGGTTTATTGCTCCTTTTGTCCCCTCTGGCTCCACATAATTAAAATGTAGCTGTTTACGTGCGAATCAGTTGATTGTTTTGTGTGTTGTATATGCCATTGTTTGACTTAGGCAAGACGTACCGGTCTTCAATGTGGATATTATCAGTTGCCGGTACTTCTGAAATAATATGTACGTCTGCATTTGCTGGTGCAACTCGTACGTAAGTGAGAATGTTGAACATTTTGCGGCGCAAATTTCTCGTGTTGAAGCGTTGGGTCAAAGTCGGTCAAAGTCCAGCTTTCCACGGAAAGGCAGAGAAGCTATGATTGGCTAACTGCCAACGAACGGATGTGACCGGTCCGTTGAGCAGACGTTCGTGGGGAGGAACGCGTGACAAGCCTAAGAACGTCTGCGTGGGAGGCTAATCCTAGTCAGGGTTCAAGCTCGTTTTTCTCATTTTTGACCCGTTCACATTTACTTTACCAAAATAATTCACAGCCAAAACGAAAGTTTTTAATGTTAATTAACACTCTATGAACTTGTTTTAGCCGTAAAAGACGCGGTAAAAAAGTCAAAAGCCTTGAAACATGTTTTTGCGCGTGCCGTTTGAATAAAAACACATTTTTCTTATATTTCCCGCGCGCAAGTCTAACTTATTTTATATGGTTTGAAATCGCGCTAACATGTTAAATAACACTGTTCGATTCTCGTAAGTAAAATATTTTTTGCGAAGGAGTTAAAAGGATTTTTACGCACGCAACAAACACACATGCTGGAATGTCCGAAGCAAAACTATTGTGTTCGAGACGAACAAAGGAATCTGTTATGAGCGTCACTTTGAAGGTATGTGTTGTAACCGCCGCTTTGAATCTTTCACAAACTTTTCAGTTATCGTGGCGTTAAGACGTAGTCGAAGATTGCAGCAGTTACAACCTGAAGAAACAAATCTTGGCGTCTGTTTAATTTGTCAAGGCGCTTTTACCATTGAAGTACTGCACCGTCTGCGTAAATCATATTGCTGTGAGACGCTTTTTCACCGCTGCTGTTTTAGCCAGATGATGAAACATACGAGTCGCTGCCCCGCATGCAGACACGAACACGAGCCAGAAAACCCCGTGCTCTGGAGCTGCCTGATGACCTTGATCTCATTGAAGCAGATTTAGAAGAAGCCGAGTTGCAGTTGTTAATTGTCAACGATCCACAAGGTACATTTGCGACGTTGCGTTTCCAAGGACAGGTCTCGGAGGAGATTTATGAGTACAGATCTCGCGGTTTGCCAGTCCCACACAGACCGGGTTCGCCATTTTGGCCCATTCTGTCATATTTCATACCAGAACATTATTTTTTTACTTATTTGTCTGCTATCGAATCATTTTGTCAAATCTATGTTGGTGATACGATGTATATACACGGATTTGTTGTCCTACCAGTTCTCGTTCCTATTGCTGTAAGACAGAGTTTTTATGAATTGTTTTTAGCCAATATGCCTTGGGCCTTGTTTCGTTTAGTTCATGGAATAAGATTTCGTTTTTATTTTCATTTCAATCCCGTGGTTACTAGTATTCGCATTTCTCAAATGCATGTTTTACCCTTCGGGAACCTAACTCCTACTACGAATCTGACGTGCCTTTTTATTTGTAATTTTTTCAGAACCTGAAGCCTCTTACACACGCATAGAGGAAGCGATATGGTTTTATAGAGATATCGGAAGACCGTTCCAAACACCACATCACCCTAGTTCAGAATCTTGGACCTTTGCTCCGTTCCCCATCAATCCGGTGTCCTGGTTTACATATTTAGTATTGTTACGCAATGTAGTTGAATATTTGCGGAACGCCAATTTGAATGAAAACACTGTTATTTACCTGCATGCATGTGTTGGGTGTCCTTTTTCGGTGTCTCATCACGCCATGTTCAGATATCATATGTACGATTTATTTTGGTTCAATACACCCTCAGAAATGTATGCGAGAATTAGGCGTCTCAGGTTTCGCTTTTTCTTTTTGTCAACCACGAATCTTCCGCGTCAGGAAATTTTTGTAGAGCATTTACGTTTCACTACCGCGTATAGTGGTCCTCTTTATTATGATTTAAAAACTTTTTTTTAATAAAGTGTGATTTTAAAAAAGTGTGATTTACAAGTAGTTTGAATGCAAGTCCTTTGGTTGGTTCGTTGATCCATTGAAATAGTTTACATTTGCGTTTGGGGCATTTTAAATACTGGCGTCCTGGGTTATTCTCTGATTTTGACATGGCTAAGATCATGGACATGTCACATTGACACTTGAATCTCTCCGGGGGAATCTGGACATAAACCGGGTGCGTCTGTTCTTCCACAGCTTTCAGATAGGCTACCAAATTCTCCTTACCACAAGTGACGTAGCATTTCGTGTTAAAGCGGGTCATAGCACAGCGGTAATACTCCCATTGACTTCCATCTTCATGTCGTATTGAACCCATTGTCAAATCCGTCATGTCGCGCGAACTGGGATTCTTGCTCGGGTGGGGGTCTGGGAATAGAATCCAAGAATTCGTCGGCATCAAATTCAACATGCTCGGAGGGTTCTTTAGGCTTTAGATCCAATGTTAAATTCTTTCGGGCCTTTTTTCGTTTCGGTTCGGGAAACACAAAACCCTCTTCTTTTTTAGCTTTTTTCTCCATTCGTGGCTCTTCTGTCAGGTGTTAAAAAATTCGTAAACCTGTGAACTATGATAAAGCAGAACCAGCCTTTAAGTAGCTCTTACCCCACGCTCAAACTCGTTTCTGATTGGTTAATAAAACTAGGCATGTTAGACAAGGTCGCTTGATCTGATTACTTAATGGTTTAAAATAGAACCCACGCTCAAACTTGTTTCTGATTGGTTAATAAAACTAGAAAATGATGTCATAAGGCGCCTTACTTGATCACTGATTGGCTGTTTTAGAGTATATTACAAACGCCATCCGCCTAAAATATCAGTTGAACATGAAATCTTGGGAGTTAACCATCCACGCAGTACCAGTACATGAGAAAAGTATAAGATGCTGTGAGCAGAACGCAACTCGACAGTTACGGTATTGAACGTAATTTTCAAGAAATTGAAGAGGTTTTACAGGCATTCTTATTGTATATTCGACTAGCCAAACAGCAATATGAATGTTTACACCAACTCGAATCAAATCAAGGACCTAATCACAACCTAGACCAGTATTGAAATAGAACCTTTTGACAATCACGTGCCTGAAGACAAGTATAAGTCGTGTTTCTCTTTGAGAAACACGACTTATACAAAGACTTATATAAAGAAGACAAAGCCTGGCTACACGCAGCGACACTGTTATGGCGCAGACCCGATTGTGGGGGTACGATCATAGAGATGTTAAAATACAATGAACGCGTGTACCTATTTGACCGCCGTTGGTACCGTGTGCAGTACAACCCTGAAACCTATTACTTCAAGTTCAAACCCTGCGACAAGCCTAACCTGGTGGCCAGGCATAGCTGTATCCTGTCCTATCCTGTCTTACTATCCAGTGAAGAGAAACAAGCCCTCCAAGCCTTACTGCAACCTGTGATCTTTGGAGAGAGACTAGCTGAACGGATGATAGAAGTCAATGTCATAAGAAACCCAAAGTTGCTGACTCAAGCCGGAGGCGATTATGAGAAACTGTGTTTAAACTTAGAACAGGTCACGCTAGGTTTAGTCCATGAATCAGTTTTTCTCGCATAATTATGTAAACTAGTCATTAACACTTCAGATAGATCCAAGACTGCACTGTCTTTCTCAGTAAAGTGTTGATACATGTTGATACATGTAATTAGCGCGCGTGAGCAAATGAAATTCAAGTTCCAATAAAAATTGTTTCATTCTGTAATCATGTTTGACGAGTGTGATTGGTCTGCGCAAGTGGCAAAGTGTAAGAGAATCTATCAAAGACACGGGTTAGGAATAAATATTCCCACGGACAATGCGTCTGATCCTGTAGAAGTATTTGATGAAGTACAAGTGGACAAAAATGTATTTCGATTTGTGGTCTATATATTATGGTTAAAAAGTCAATCCGATGCATTTGCGAAAGCTGTGTACACCTACATGTTTAGAAGTGATCTCTGGGAAGATTGTACCATCGGTTTAGGGCTGTTTTGACAACCCTCCGTAGAATCGTGACAGAAAAGCGGCGTTACTTTCAATTCTCACCAAATAAGGACAGTGGGATGATCTCATCATTAGCCAATTGCAGGCCATTTTTCAGCCCTTTTCGTCATATCCCCTCCTCAGGAGCTTTTTTGTCGCGCTAGCTAATTAGTATGCGAAAATCGTCATGGCGGTCACCGTCGACGAAACTAGCGGCTAAATACAGGAATGGCTCCGACCTGTAATTGGATGATAAAAATAGTAATTAGTTAATAAGTAAATGCTTCACTCGAAGTGATACTTTTCACTTAACATGATATCACGTTTCGTGTAGTTATTTTTAGCGTTATAACATATAAGCCGCTCGCCGTTGCTCTCTCGTTTTGTTTATTGCCGCCAAAATCGCGATAATCGTTGATATGTGCATCAGGAATCTAAACAGCAATTGAGGCTGGCAAATTCATCTACTTACATCGTAGGAAATGAATTTTTGCGTGGATAGGAGACAGAATCGTCTCGATTCCTTTCAGTTTCAAAGGCGACCTGGACTAACCGCTGTACAGGAGTGGCTCCGATTGCTGATTGACCGTCACGTTTTCTTCTAAACACTGGACTTTCTTCTGTTTCTTTAAAAAAAAGCAAAACAAATTTATAATCCATTGACAAACTATACTAATGAGCCCGTTTTGCTTTTCTCTGTAGCAAAATAAAAGATTAACAATAACAAACAGCTGTCTTAGATTTCCGGAGCGATTCCTGTATTTAAAGTCTGCCGTGACGAATGTACAGGAATGGCTCCGTTCGCGAGATCGGGGAATGGTCCTCGGATCAATACTTTTACACGCATCACTGTATCACACAGGACGAAAGAACAAGAACAGAAGTTTATTTTTGCACAAAGGATCTGCTTATGCTTATTGCAATGCACTATGATAAAACTGAAGCATTTTTAATGTTGCGTAATACAATTGAGTAGCGTTACCTTTGTTTTAATTATTACTTGTAAATCAAAAGTGAAGGGAGGGGTGGGCAATGCTTAACAGTTCTGCTAGCTCTTGTTTTTTCGGGCATGAAACTCTATTCAATTTTGCAAGAGCTTTGCCTGGTTTGTTTTTTCTTCAGAAAGATATTAACAATATATAAATAAACAGAAATAATGATACACCGATGATGCTATATACTAATGCTATGCATTATCACTCACTATAAACTGGAACTTTTCATTTGACGCGCAATTTCTCAATATTTCGAAATGACCCTCAGAGTTTGCTGGTAAATTTAGCTAAACTGGTTGCACATGAGCTACAAGATCTGAAAAGTGTCACTTTCAGTCAAGGGTTAACTTATTGACTATTAAAATATAGATAGGGCCCTGCGCGCGCTCTGATTGGTCAAAAACCTATGTTTTATCAGAGTATAAAACGTAGAAAAAGCGTGTTTTATTGTTTTGCGCGCGTAAAATCTATAGTTTAAAGAAAATGAAGAAGCCTAAGCCGTGTATTACACTGTGATTAAACACTCCGGTCATTTGGAAACACTCGATGTTCTCAAATGGTGTTCTCAAATAACCATCGTGTTTTATCACAGTGTAATACACGGCTTAGGCTTCTTTATGTGTAAAATATTACAGGTCGGAGCCATTCCTGTACAGCGGTTAAATACAGGAATCGCTCCGAGTCCAAGTTGCGTTTGCAACTGAAAGGAATCGAGACGATTCTGTCTCCTATCCACGCAAAAATTCATTTCCTACGATGTAAGTAGATGAATTTGCCTGCCTCAATTGCTGTTTAGATTCCTGATGCACATATCAACGATTATCGCGATTTTGGCGGCAATAAACAAAACGAGAGAGCAACGGCGAGCGGCTTATATGTTATAACGCTAAAAATAGCTGCACGAAACGTTTGAGATATCATTTGAAGTGAAAAGTATCACTTCGAGTGAAGCATTTACTTATTAACTAATTACTATTTTTATCATCCAATTACAGGTCGGAGCCATTCCTGTATTTAGCCGCTAGTGTCGACGAAGTGTTTGTTTGCTCAAAACTTGGGGCCAAATCTTTCGAAGATGGCAGTATAAACATTTGCAAACATAAGGGAGGCAATTTGGGACAAGTTGCTGGCTTCTGAGGCTGAAATTATCCACAAGTAAGCTTTTTCAACTTGTACGTGATCAGGAATAAATTATCGGCTCTTCGCACTCTCACTATGGTTCAGTGTATGTTTTTTGTTTCGTTCGCTTTTGAGACCGCTGAAGTCATGTTTTTGTCTAAATAACCTAAGAAAAGTTCGAAAAATATGTTCCCATTCAATTTTCAGTTCTCTGACAATCATGGTGGATTTTTTTAACAAAATTACGAGTCATGTTATGCCCGTGTATTTCGTTTGCTATGGGCGACAATCGCTTCCTTTGTTGCGTAAGCGATAGATCAAGGTCACAAGAAAAATTCTAATTAATTCTGGTTTTGTTCGATTTCGCTGAAACTTTAACATGATGAAGCTGGATTGTTAAAGAATAGATTTTTACTACTGCCGATGTGTGGTAGCTATTTATGCTTAGTGACAATACCCTTCAAAGTTGGGGTTTTGAAGAGATTTTTTTGCAAAGCGTAACTTCGGCGTGATATGTAATTAGAGATTTGTGTTGACCCTAAAGGAAGAAAATCTCCAGAAAAGGTCAATTCATCGACGATTCAAATGAATATAACTTTATATATGTTCCTAGCGCAATTTGTAGTGAAAAAATACCTTTTGACGAGTGCTGATTTCTTTTAATTTTTTTCCCGCGAAAACGGATGACACGGATGAGTTAAAAGTTTGGATGTTATGAAAGAAAAGAAAACAGATAAAGTCCTGTTGGAACAATATCATGATCCGGAAAACCCCGCAAGCTATGGAGGTGTGACACGTTTTGCTAAAAGTCAAGAAATCAGTGTCAAGAAAGCAAAACAAATCCTGGAAAAAGATTTAGGCTACACGTTACACAAGCCAACAAGACGCAAGTTTCCTACCCTCCCTGACAAAGTGTTTACGATCGACGAGTAATGGACAACGGATCTCATTGAAATCATCAACATTTAAGAAATAGAAAACATGTACCGTGTTTGTATCGAGTTATACAAACACGAGTGGAAGTTTGGGAGAACGAGAAATGCTGTGGGAACACGAGCCGCAGGCGTGTTTCCACAGCTTTTTCGAGTTCTACCAAACTTTCACGAGTGTTTGTATAACTCGATACAAACACGGAGTACATGTTTTCTATTTCTTTTAGAAAACACCACGACGAGAAAAAGGAAAACAACTTGTAAACTTTGATTATCAAAATGTAAATTCTCTTTGCTCGCGCCATCACTACGTCAACAGCGCGCGCTTAGTTCTGTGTCTCCATCGAGTTATACAAACAGGCTTTTTGACCAATCAGCGCGCGTGCTTCCTTAGGACTGTTTTCTAAATCAAAACAAAGGCTACAAATATTTGTTGAAGGTGGTGGACGTTTTTTCCAAATACGCTTGGGTGGAGCCAATTAAAAACAAAACAGGTCAAGCCGTCACGGAGGCCTTCGAAAAGATATTAAAGCAAGGCAGGCGACCCATTCAGTTACAAAAGGATAGTGGAAGATAATTTTATAATAAAACGTTTGCACAATACTTAAACGTTATAATATACATCATTTTTCGACCAGCGGGGATACAAAGGCAAGCGTGGTCGAGAGGTTTAATCGCACGCTCAAACAGCGCATGTACCGTTATTTTACAACGAATAAAACATTAAAGTTTGTTCCTGTCTTACAATCCTTGGTCAAAGGATATAATAGAACTTATCACCGTAGTATTTAAGTGGCACCGAATCAAGTGACAGAAGCCAACAGCTCTGAAGTGTACGCTAATTTGTACAAGAATAAAAAAGTAAAAAAACCCACTTTAAAAATAGGGGATCGCGTGCGTTTGAACAAGAAATTTAGATTGTTTAAAAAAGGTTATTTACCTGGGTGGACAGAGGAAGTTTTTGTGATTCGAGAAAGTCGTGGGGGCCCTGTTCCTACGTATAAGCTTGAAGAGTGGGACGGAACGCCGCTCAAAGGCACGTTTTACGAACAGGATGTACAAAGAGTGAATGTAAAAGATAACGATATTTTTCGCATTGAAAAAGGCAAGGCAATAAAATGTTAGTTCAATGGAAAGGTTGGCCACAAAAATATAACAGCTGGATCGAGAAAGGTCAAATAGCAAAACTATCATGAAAGACGAATTTTACTTGACGTTACCCAGTCATAGCAGTTTACAAGAGTTTCCGGACAATGCCAATAATAATTTCAAAGTGCGTTTACCTAAAGTCATTCGTTTGGACGAAGAAGATTGGAAAGTGGCTTTGACGAATATCAGCGTACCTGATCCTAAAAACGCGTTACCTTCATGGTTGACAGACGATGTGGTATTATTTACTGTGACGTCTTATTATTCTGAAAAGAATAATACAACAAATAAAATCGGATTTGAAACCGATGTGAAATTACCGCATATCGGGCGTCATGTAGACTTGACATCTATGACGTTACACGATTTTCTTCAAGGACTGATCCTACACATGGAAAAAATTATTATTGAAAGCACATGGTATCCTGGATGGTTAATTGGCTCCAACAATAAAGTGTTTTACCCCGAGTTTATTGTAAAAGACAAAGAAACTATTCTTGATACCTCCAAGATGGCGTTGTCAGACATAGGCAATGACGGCATTTATTATCCTGCCATATGGATTAATAAAAAGTTAGCTTATGAATTAGGTTGGTTTGTGGACGATCCGGACGAATCAGACCCGCAATTTGCTGTCAAGCTAGGTCCCAATCTCTGCATCAAAACAAACAATTATGAAATTCCTAGAACCAGTGACATTAAATCTGATTTTACAGCTGACGGTCACGCACAAAACGTCACGCATTCAGACAAATATTGGATTATTCCCCGATGGGCCAATGGAAGTTTGATGCATTATATTCGTTTGAGTATGGAAGCGAGTTGGCGATTTATAAATTTGGACTATGCCTTTGAAAACGTATTTGGACACAGTACGCGCCCCTTGTATGTCTATTCAGATTGTGGAGCCAGTAGCGTATTGGGAGATTAAATCACTGATTTTATTCGTGAAGTAAATTATAAAAGAGAAGGCAAAGGAAGCTATTATTTTGAACCGACCCATCTCGAATATATACCGCTACGAAAACAGCTGTTAGACATTATTCAAGTACAGATTGCAGAAGCCACAGGAGATTTAGTTCAGTTTGGAAACGGCGTAACGACCGTGACATTTCATTTCAAGAATGAAAGAAGATTTTGACCTCACCCTCCCGAGTAACAGTAGCTTGACAGATTATCCTAACAACAGCAGCAATAATTTCAAGGTGAGACTGTCAACACCACTACGATTAGAGGGAGATTGGAAAGTGGCTTTGGCCAGCATTAGTGTGCCTGATCTTAAAAACGTTTTACCTTCTTGGTTAACGGACAGTTTGCCTTTGGTGTACATGACCTGGTACAACGCAGACACCAATCATTTGAGTAAACATTATTTAGAGGCCTCGTTTCTTCTTAGCGATATCAACGAACATGTAGACATTAACATGTTGACAGGCACTGAGTTTTTGAAAAACGAATTTCATCATTTTAAAAAGAAAATATATGTTAAAAATGGCAGGGCCAACAGACAATATGGAAATACGGACACCGACAAGTCATATTATCCAGAAATGAGAGTACAAGGTCAAGATGTGCTACTTGATTGTAGTAAGGTCGAAAAACACGATTTTGGTCGTGGACATGATACAACGCCCCTAAGATGGTTGGCTCCCGGCTTTGCTGTCAACAAACAGTTGGCGTTTGACATGGGTTGGTTTGTGGAAAACTACAATTTTAATCCCCAAGTAGCTATTCGATTAGGTCCCAATCTTGTAATGGAACCACACGGTTATCTTAAACCGTTTACAACAGATATTAAAACAAAATTTAACTACAATGGAGATCTTGAGGCCTCACAATACAAATCAGCCTACTGGATCATTCCAAGAGATTCCAACGGCAAATTAACGGACTACATACGATTGAGTTTGGATGTAAACTGGCGTTTCACGAACCTTAACTATGCGTTTAAACACATCTTTGGCAATGCCAGCCGTTTGTTATTTGTCCATTCAGATTGTGGAGCCAGTAGCGTGTTGGGAGATCAAATCACTGATTTTATTCGCGAAGTAAATTATGAAAGAGAAGGCAAAGCTAGCTATTATTTTGAACCGACCCATCTCCAATATATACCGCTACGAAAACAGCTGTTAGACTTTATTCAAGTACAGATTCCAGAAGCAACAGGTGCTCTGACTACATTCCGACGAGGTATTACCACAGTCACGTTTCATTTCAAGCGGGTATGATTGGTAGCGGAATCATACGATTCCACCCTTCTGTGGAACGACCCCAAGACAGCTACGGGTTAACCGACACCGTGTGGAAAACTATTAAAGAAGTGGGGCCCACTCTTTTGAGAGATGTCATCACAGCCTCCGCTGAAGCCGGTTTGAAAGGTGTCAAAGGCATTCAAGTCAATTGGAAAGGTGGTCTTGAAGCAGCCAAGCGAGGCGCCAAGCGAAAAGCGAAACAAGAACTTAACAACCTTGTTAAGAAAAAAGTGCGCAAAAGTATTTTCGGATTTTAAGCCATGCGCCCTATTTACTCTCGACGTGTGAAACGTTTGCCTTACTACAAAAGAACGTATAAAGGCGGTACGGTCATAATGACTCGATCAAATCTACCTGACAATCATTGGGTGAAGACTGCTTTCTTAACTCGTCAACATCGCAAGACCAAAAGAAGAAGAAAATGACGCATTCGCTGACAAAATCGGCCGCTGTGCAAAATCCAAGCTTAAACTTATTGGATGTTCCCTCGACGGATTAAAGTTTTGAGGCATCGCGCTATGTTCCCATCAACCCTTTCACGACGGGAATACATTCAATCGATTTTCAAATCGATCCGCAAGACGATTTTGTCTATTTAGCTTAAAGTTACTTTGAAGTAGAACTACAGCTTAAACTGGACAATAACGGTAACATAGCTAATGACACGTTGGTGACCATACCCAATAACTTTATTCACTCGTTGTTCAGGCAAATTAATGTACGTTGGAACGGAACTCTTATCAGTCCTCAGACGGATAATTATCACCATAAGGCTTTCATTGACACAGTGATTCACAATGATCGAGACGACGGACTCACGTGCCTTGATGCCAGTACAACAGGATTAACCGCCAATCAACTAAACACCGCTCATGATGATTTCAAAGCACTCTCAGCAG
>JAEMPF020015869.1:14492-30618 GCA_022496165.2 Catalaphyllia jardinei | reverse complement strand
GGGATTACTGGTTTGCTTATTGGTTAGCCTATCTAGCACTCCGTTTAGTCTGAACAGAACTCTGGTTAGCCTAGGTTAGCTTAGACAGTATGTGGCTAGTCTGTCTATTGGGTTTAGGAATCTTGGCGCACATGCCCGGCGGGATGCCTGGCAGGCTCACAAAAAATTAGTAACACTCATATTCAGTAATAACATAACAGTAGAGTTAACCCACACCTTTGGCTCCCACAGTTAGTTCTGTTTGTGGTTTTTCGTGCGACTCTACCAACTCTTGAAAAACAGAACTATCTTTCTTTTCCTCGGATTTCTTCGAAGAGCTAGAGAGGAATCTTAGAGAACCTCTGGCACTCGCCCTGCACACGAGAAGATTGTCTCCGTGTCTTAACAGGTCCCTGTTTCTGAATACTACAGGAAAAGCAGAGCATTGTCTTATAATAAAGACTCGTGGATGAAGACCCTTCGGCAAAATCCCGTAAATATTTTTCCACGCAAACATCCTCCAGCTTATATTTTCCCGATATTTTCAAAAAACCTCCAATTGAGACGCCATTTTGTTTCTGTTTCGTGAAGTACGCTGGGAAGACTTGACCCAAGCCCACCGAGTGAACTGAGAGGGACCGAGAGGCGGTGGGTGGTCACGCAAGTTGTCGTGACGAACCGCCTACTTGTCCCAGGCTTCCAGCGAACTTTCTCTGTGGCCCAAACCGACAGGGCTGAAAAACGTGTGCGCATGTGCGAGATATCATGGCTCGCGCTGGCGCTAACAGCCTGGGCACTATAACAAACTTCGGGAAAATGACAATGGCCACGTCAAACCGCCTCAGGCGACCTTGGCATGTTTCTCCGTGCTCGTGTAACAAGGCCACTCACTGGGCTTTGCAAGTGCCCCAAAGAACAATAGTATGGACGTAAAAAAAAAAATCCAAATATGCCCAGAGTAAGATGTCATCTGGTAAGTCGCGCGTTTAGGCGCTGTTTTCACCAATTATACAAGCTTTAAAGCCCAGTGTACAAAAGGGTATGTGCTGACCAATGGTCGGGGGAACTAGTGTAAAATTTTTTTTTTACCGTTTTCAGTGTGGCTCTACCTTTTCACCATGCATAAGCCAGGCACCATACGAAACTTTTAAAAACGCCGCCATTTTTTCGAGGTTTGTTGTGGTGAATATGATGGCAGGAACCGATACAACGTAGAATGTTTTTTTTGAAGGTGTACTATATTTCGGATGGCCAAACCAGTCTTTAAAAAAAACATTCTACGTTGTATCGGTTCCTGCCTTCATATTCGTCATTTTATTTGTGAAGCCGATTAGATCACTATATTGATCCAACGTATACCAGCAGGATCATCGTTCCGGTTGCTTGCTTAAACATTTTATAGTCTTTTTGTTATGTTGCCTAGGCCATTGACGGCAGCGCGAGCCATGAGATCGTGCACATGCGCAGACGTTATTCAGCCCTGTTCCCCAAACCTGGAAACGACCTACGTTCTGGACCAATGAAAAAATTCCAATAAATCCGCAAACTTTGATATCTATCTCTTCCAAACTAACCCTCCGAGTCAACCTTGTCCCGTATCACAATTCGTATGGAGGCTCTAGGTAATGGGCTCCTGCAGCCTCCCATTTTCTTTGCGCATACGAAAAGAACCACGCGCAACTAGACAACAGGTTTGCTTCCCTCGTAGTTTTCCGAGGCTATTGAAAGTATGAATCACGGTACAAATGTTATTTCTGACGAGTGAACTAGCGAATAAGGCCGAAATCACTATTTTGTCGGCAAGAGATACAACAAGGCCCTGGGTACCAGGCCGGGCATCATGGAGATGTGGGGGTATATAAGAGTAAGTATAACATGTGGTTGTCATCTAGGCTTTAGAACCAACCGTGTTCTTTTTGTTTCGTTTCGTTTCGTTTATTATTTCTTTGTTTAGTTCTTTCTTTTTCAGGTACCATGCATCCAGTCTGTAGATTCGGCTTTTCTAATTTTTTATTTGTGTAAAGCTTCAAATCGCTTAGAGCTTGAGCCTTGATTGCTACCCAGATTTCCTGCACATTTTTTTTCCCCACAGGGGTATTTGATGGCAGGTTTTTTCTGGCCTCCTTTCAAACCGCAGTTCTGGTTGGTTCTCGCCAGGCCCTCCCAAAATGAACTTATTTGGTTTAGTGATGCTGTGTTGTTATCCGTTGTGGAGTGGAGTTAGTGTTCATGAATTTGGCCGGATATGTCTTGGATTGTAGACTGCTCACCAGCATCTCGAATGTTTTAACTGAAGAGATTACTAATGTTGACATCGGAACATGTACTTAATTAGAGAATTTAATAATGCTAAAAGTGAAGACATCGCGTATAGCAATGCGCGCCATCAGACTAGGCGATTTAAACCCTAATCTTTGGGCGGGATAAAAGAGACGTGGGAAGGATAACGGGTAGACTACACACCAATTTGGAGACAGGAAAGCGAAAGTCATCAACTACACATCTCCTGTATTTAATAACACCTTTTAAACTTTCCTCTTTATATTGACACAGTTCACTGTTTTCGTACAGCGAGGAAAGGTAGTTTTCTCCGAGTAAAGCACGGATGCGCATATTACTACTTGGCTAATGGCAAGGTTTCCAAAGAAACAACAACAACAACAAAAAAAGAAATGCAATAAAAGTAAATTTAATTTTTTTTTAGCTGAAGGCAAGAAAAGCGGAACTTAACAGCCAAGAAAACTTTAAAAACAGCTTCCCACATTTTATTAATTGCTAAAGACTTACCGATAGAAGCTAATGTTACGATCGGGTTCGATGTTTGATAGCGGCGGGTAGTTTGCAGTCTAAACAGAACGCAGGGATGTCGAAACAACAACAAGGATATTTATTCCAGATGAACGCAGTAATTCCACACAAGACTTCACAACAAGCACACGCTAGGCTTGTCGGTTAAATTTCGACCTCTGTTACTCCTGTATGAATACGGCCTCTTGCCAGATATCCACGTAACCTCTCTGTTACACTTCAACAAACACGACCTCTGTCGAAACTTTACACGCGACCTTTGTCACACATGAGTAATCACCACTGACTCACGAGATAATTCCCTCTAAACACTCCTGAAAAAAAACACCTAAGAACTATACCGATTCGCTTATATACTTTACAGCATAAGATTTTAGAACTTTCCAGCACTACTAAATAAAGTATCTTTATATTATTAAACTATTCACAGCAACATACGTAAACAACTAAAAAGAATTGCTGAATCACGGTGATGCGTTACTAATAAAATATTCAAGAAGATTCGAGACGAAATTAGCATATTCGCGAATCTTTCAAGTCACGCAATTATTTTTCGTAACAGCTAAATTGCTACAGATCAGCTCATTTATGCTGAGGAGTTCGTCATTTGTACATCGGCTCTCGATGTCACAATTAGCACAATTCAATCTTATTCCCAGGTTTCCACGCTTTTCTAAATTTGAGCCAATCAAAGAGAGCCACCAGTAACAGGTAAAGGTAAAGTCTGCACTATACGAGCCAAGTGGCCAATCAGGCTGGCGCTTATCCCGGTTTCTGTGGCAAGAAGCGACTGGGAGTATTTCTACTCCCACCCGGCACCCATTTATACACTTAAATATAGAGAGGCACCGTGAGAGAAGTGTCTTGCCCAAGAACACAACACAATACGTTCTGTCAGGGCTCGAACCCAGACCGTTTGATACGAAATCGCGCGAGCGCACTAACCATATGGCCACACCCAGTAATTAGTAATAGTTCCACGTGATTGGTCACTGGTTCGCAGGAAAGAAAAATTCTATGAAAAGCTAAGCCTGGCCATTGCAAATGTGATAAAACGATACCCAATACGAGAGATGTACACATTTTTCACTCGCTTTAATATCCCGGAAGCCGGTGAATGTTAGCACAAGTCCTATTCATAGGCGACTGGAAGCTATTTTGTGCAACGAAAGCTAGCTTTATAGTTTTAACGAATTTATTCTGACACATCGAAGTCGGTTAATGCCTGGAGACTGCACCTCAGAGTACATAGACATTTTCTGATTCAACGTTGGTGCACGCCCATACAGGCCATATACGAGATATTTGACCCCAATAACGGACCACTTGGTCAGCGGATCGTCTTCTTAAATTAAAAAAAAAAACGCTCGAGAAGCATTTTGAGTTTCTCTTTAGAGGCATAGGAGATTGCGTATGCTGCCTTTATTCCCAAATATATATTTGTAATTTCTGTTCATATTGGCTTGATCTTTACGACCAAAAGAGGTAAGTGGTGTTTTGGTCTTTCAGGGAATACAAAATCGACCATGTGGACAATCGATGCTGCGTGCGAAATATATATGCTTCCGCAATGTTAGTTCCAGATGTATAGGGAAGAACTAAAACTTTCGTTTAGTTGAACTTGCTCGATATACAATATATACTTCTGGTATGATGATCGATTAACCTTGCCCACGAGTTGTTTGTTAGTTTTTAGTTTTGTTCATCGTATTCTAAGCTTACATTGACTATAGAACCGAAAGTGTTCATTGTTGTGAGCCCTCCAACTTAAAGGCGGGACATTCAATGGGCATTTTCACCCTAATAATATTTTAAGGCGACACGCTGCAACTGTGCTTACTTTTTTAAAATCAGCATCTTATCATTATTGCGATTTACTTCACTAAAATTGGGGTGAATCTCGGTGGAGTGAGATCAAACATTCAAACACACAAAGATGGTCTGTTTAAGACTTAAATAACATAGTTTAGAGACGTAAAAATTAAAAAAGTCATCTTTACGAGCCGTTCATTTAAACCATGGATCGATTGCTAACACAAAGCGTCAAAGCTAGACTTTTTCGATTCCGTATCTTGGATTTTATCCACTGTACACAAGGCACAATAGGAATATAAAGAAAACACGTCATGTGACAACAACATGACCTCAATGGAACAGATTTGGGTTTTTGTCTGTGCTTTTCTAGTTTCTGTTAATTTGAAAAATCAGTTTGTAACATTACTGTTACAAGGTTCGTCACCCCCTTACCTCCCATAACGAAAAGTAAGACTTTCTGTCAGATTGACCTTCCTATACTCCTCGATAACGTCCTAATTCGATTATTTTGTCCCCAAATAAGTTTATATGGATCAGATTTACAGAAATGATATTCAATGAATGGATGCATCCAAAGAAGACTGCATGTATTTTTAAAAATTAATCATTTATAAAAAGCCCTAGTCATACTAGATCTATAAACAGTTAGAATTTTGGATAATCAATTCGTATTAGGCACGTACACTCAAGCCGTCTTATGTGTAACTTCCATTTCGTGGAAACTTTGTCAGCCAACAACTGTGCCACAGGTCATCAAGAAGTGCTATAAAATAGTTGAATAGATTTCAAATTTAAGCTGACAAAACCCTACTGTTATCCTTCAAAAAGCTGAAACATCATCGATACCTGCCGTCCTCTTCTGTCTTTTTGTAAGCCAATTGAGCGATGTTCTTCGGCTAAGGTCCGGGCGGCATCGGTTTGGATGGAACTCTCAATCCATGCAAGGTAGATTTCTTTCCTGTAGTCCTCTACGCCTGTGATCAATGCGCCGACTGCCTACCGCGATCGGCCGAATGCGAGTTTCCTTTGAGTGCAAGGAATCAGTTGTAACAGTATTCGCCCCAACACTAGGACTGAGCCATAATGGCAGTTGCTAAATTACAGGAGTTGATACAAATAGGATGACACAAACCATTGGACCATCTTTTCTAGGAAAATGCCTGTTGTTATTGTTCAAGATTCTGAGAAATTAACAAGCTGCGATAAGTGATATAGCTAATATATGATATGCCTATTTATAGTGTAGAATTAAGTCAAAAAAATATGGCAATTTTATTTAAAATAAAAGTTAGGATTATATAATTTCAGGCGCATAACTCGGATCGATATGGAGGATTTTGTTTGGGGCTTTGCCCAACATTAATTTCATTGTCAGAGTTTAAGTTGTCACGTTTGGATGTGAACATTATGAGATCACATTTTACATGTAATGTGCAGCACTGAGAAATCCATTGAGAAAGTGGGGCTCAGCGGAAAAAGGTTTGGGCTGAAGATCTGTAAGGATTTCGACAGTTTTAACTTTTATACTCTATTTGCACGACGCATAAAGAAATGTTCAAAACGAGCCGGAGATATCGACCAATGTAACGTGCAAGTAACATAAAATTTGCCGCTTATTGTGGGAGAGAAAGAGCCGATCAAAGGCCATGGTAGCGTATCTTGTACATAATGGCGCTCTGTTACGCTGCCACCCACTCTAAAGCGCCCAGTTTTCCCAACTTTTCGCTCACACGAACGCTGTAATATTATATTTCTTACCTGTGTTAGGCCCTGAAGTGGCCACTCTGTAGCAGTCTTATGTTTGTCTTTCTATGTTATTTTACCTCCATTAAACTGCTATCCTGAACGTAGCAACTTTGAAACGACGGAATGAGATATTTTGTTGAGAACTGTAAAATACAGTACTGTACACTTAGAATTATGAGTAGAGGACAATTTATTGCACGATACTTTTACACTATGTTACTTATATTACACTATTAAGTTACAAAATAGCACTGTACCTTGTTTAAAGTATTGATCACTTGAAAGAATGTTGCTTGTCCTATTGTTTCCTTGCATGAAGTGTTTTTGTAGATAGGCCATTCAAATTTGACCATGTCCAGTGAGTATTTCTAGTGATCCTGTATTACGCGGCCAGTTCAGTCACCTCAAGTCCCGAGGGTGGCCATGTATATACCGGTTTGACTGACCTAGAATGACGTCTTTACAAGAAAATTTCCTGGCCGAAGTTTGAGAATTTCGTATAAATCCCAGACGTTTGAAGTTAATAAAATGTATATTATATAGCTTTTTGCATTCTTTTTTGCAGGCCCGTAATCGACTACCCTGCGAGCAGTTGGTTTCTCCAACGCCAAACGAGAGAGAAACCACTGCGAGCAACCGTTCGTCCCTTTGAGTTAACCGCCGTCCAGCGACGGCGACGAATAAATTAACTTTGAACTGGTCAAACTAGCTTAAGAGCCGGTGTAGGCTCGCACGCATGTGCTCAACAGCACAGCTGCTGCGTTTAAGCGAGCCCACCGTGCAGCGATCAAAGTCGTTGGATGAATCATGCAAAATTCAAATCAAGCCTGATTTCAAAACTCGAATTTTGATTGGTTTATTGCTCACTTTTGGTGCCAGGCTGACGTCGCAAACAAGCGTGATTTGCCTTTCCTTTTAAATTCATTTCTTTGTCCAATCTTTGAAAATCGAAAATATCAATTGTCTTAAGTTTGAGGATACTGGTAAGATTACCGAAAGGTAATGTTGCCAGAGTGAAATGAAATGACCGTTGTTTGACAGATTATGATAGATTCTGCAAATCAGAAAAACCCGTGAAATTCTCACACCAGCCTGGCACGGAAGCCAGCAATGTTCCAAACGAAATTCAAGTTTGATTTAACAAATGAAATTGACATCAAATTGTATCACGTGGGGCGTGACGAACTCGCGCATGCTCGATGGAAAAGCAGACGGTTGCTCGCAGTGGTTTCTCTCTCGTTTGGCGTAGGGGAAACCAACTGCTCGCAGGGTAGTAATCGACCCGTGGGCATTTCCGAGAATAAGCTGTATAATTAGCGAATAAAAGCGCGCGTGATATCGGTTGCAAACACAAGCCATAATGTAACGTATGTATGTAACGAAGCACACAATATTTCCAGCGTACAAATAATATAAATAAGCGAATAAATAAATAGATGAATAAATTTGCTATAGCACATGTCACTGAGAGCGCGCTCTTCGTCCCAGTTCATATCGATTTGGAATTTAGAAGTGTTGGTTTTTGTGCAAGCTGGCCTAACGGAGAGAAACCGTCGTCGCATAGTCCGCCTCGATTCAAACCCGGGCCGATAAAAGGTAAATTGCTACAGATCACCTCATTTATGCTGAGGAACTCGTCATTTGTGCAGCGGCTTTCAATGTGGCAGCTAGCTCTATTCTAATATCATTCCCAGGGTCTCACGCTTTTCTAACTTCGAGCCAATCAAAGACAGCCATTAGTAACACGTAAAAGTAAAGTCTGCACTATACGAGCCAAGTGGCCAATCAGGCTGGCGCTTATCCCGGTTTCTGTGGCAAGAAGCGACTAGGAGTATTTATACTCCCTTCCGGTACCCATTTCTACACTTGAATAGAGAGAGGCACTGTGAGGGTAGACTCTTGCCCTAGAACACAATACAATGTTTCCTGTCAAGGCTCGAACCCACACCACTCGATACGGAATCGAGCTCACTTACCATGCGGCCACATCTAGTAATAAGTAATAGTTCAACGTGATTGGTCACTGGTTTACGGCTAAGCCTGATCGCAAATTAAATATGATAAAACGAAACCCAGTACTAGAGATGTACATATTTCTGACTCACTTTAATATCCCGGAAGTGAATGATAGCGCAATTCCTATATATTTATAGGCGACGGGAAGCCATTTTGTGCAACGAAAGCTGGCCGGCCTTGTAATTTTAACGCATTTATTGTGACACATCAAGGTGTGTTGGAGACTGCACCTCAGAGGACTTACTGAGACATTTTTTCTGCTTTAACTTTGGTGCACGCCCACACAGGCTATATATGAGGTATTTGATCCCAATAACGGACCACTTGGTCAGCGGATCGTCTTGTGACGTCATATTAAGTTTTGAAGATAATCGCTCGAGAAGCATTTTCAGTTTCTTTTTAGAGGCATAGGTGGTTGCGTATGCTGCCTCCGTTACCAAATATATATTTGTAGTTCTTTGATATTGGCTTGATCTTTACGACCAACAGAGGTAAGTGGTGTTTTGATCGGCTTTCAGGGAATAAAGATCGACCATGTGGACAATCGATACTGCGTGGAAGATATGTATGCCTCCGTAATGTTAGTTCCAGATGTATAGGGAAGAACTAAAACTTGCGTTTAGTTGAACTTGCTCGATATACAATACTTCTGGTATGATGATCGATTAATTAATCTTGCCCATGCATGAGTTGTTTGTTATTGTCCAGCTTCGTTCATCATGTTCTTAGCTTACATTTACTACAGAGCCGAAAGTTGTTTGTTGTGAGCCGTCCAACTTACAGGCGAGACATTCAATGGGCATTTTCTCCCTAATAACATTTTAAGGCGACACGCTGCAACTGTGTTTAATTTTTTAAAATCATCATCTTATCAATATGGCGTTTTACTTCACTAAAATCTCGGTGGAGTGAGATTCATATACACAAAGATGGTTTGTCTAAGACTTGCCAAATAAATAACATGGATTAGAGGTGTAAAATGTCAAAAAAATTATTTTTCGAGCAGTTCATTTAAACCATGGATCGGTTGCTAACACAAAACGTCGAAACGAGACTTTTTCGATTTCGTGTTTTGAAATTTATTCACTGTACACAAGTCACAATAGTTGCGCAGTTCTGGGAATATAAAGAAAACACGTCATGTGACAACAACGTGACCTCAATGCAACGGATCGATTTAGGTTTTTGCCTGTACTTTCTAAGTTTCTGTTACTTTGGAAAATCAGTTTGTAACATTACTATTTCAAGGTTCAAGTCAGTCCCTTTCCTCCTATATCGAAAGATAAGGTTTTCTGTCAGATTGACCTTTCTACACTCCATAACGTCCTAATTCGATTAATTTGTCCCCACTGAATAAGTTTATTTCTTGGAAAAGTTTATATTGATCAGATTTTCAGAAATGACATTTAATGGTTGCATCCAAAAAAGAGTACGTGCACGTATCAGTTTAAAAATCATTTATAAAAGGCCCTAGTTAAACTAGACCTATAAACAGTTTGAACTTTGGATAATCAATTCGCAATAGGCACGTCCACTCAAATCGGAAAAGCCGTCTCACTTATGTAAAACTCCCATTTCGAGGAAACTCAGTCAGCCAACAACTGTGCCACAGGTTATTAAGACGTGCTATAGAATAGTTGAATGGACTTCAAATTTAAGCTGACAGAACCCTACTGTTATCCTTCAAAAGCTGAAACATCATGCATCAATACCTGGCGTCCTCTTCCGTCTTTTTGTAAGCCAATTGAGCGCTGTTCCTCGGTTGAGGTCAGAGCGGCATCAGTTTCGATCGCATTCCCAATCCATGCCAAGGTAGATTTCTTTCCTGTACTCCTCTAAGCCTGTGATCAATGCGCCGACTGCTTACCGCGATCGGCCGAATGCCAGTTCAGTCAATTTCTCTTGAGTGCAGGGAACCAGTTGTAACTGTATTCCCCTAACACTAGGATTGAACTGAGTTGATATGATACAAACAGGATGACACAAACCATTGGACCATCTTTTCTAGGAAAATGCCTGTTGTTATTGTTCAAGATTCTGAGAAATTAACAAGCTGCGATAGGTGATATAGCTAATATATGATATGGCTATTTATAGTGTAGAATTAAGGCAAAACATATGGGAAAATATTTAAAATAAAAGTTAGCATTCTATAATTTCAGACACATAACTCGGATCGATATGGAGGATTTTGTTTGGGGCTTTGATCAACGTTAATTTCATTGTCAGAGTTTAAGCTATGTCACGTTTGGATGTGAGTATTATGCGATCACATTTTAACTTCCTTTCAAAACATATATGAAAATGAAAGCAAGCTAGATTGTAAGTGTAATGTGCCACAGAAATCAATTAAGAAGGTGGGACTCATCGTAAAAAGGTGTAGGCTATAATGATTTCGACAATGTTAACCTTTATACGCTATTTGCACGACGCATAAAACAATGCTTAAAAAGAGCCGGAGATATCGATCTATGTAACGTCGTGCAAGCAACATGAATTTGGTCGCTTATTGTGTGAGGGAAAAGGTCTATTAAAGGCCATGCATGGCAGCGTATTAACTACAGTCGAACTAGACATCACGGCGTAAGCGGTCACTCACTATCAAGCAGTTTTCAGAGTCCTAACTTTTTACTCATACAACGCTGTATTTCAGTGTCACCTGTGTTAGGCGGCCACCTCTGTTAAGCGGCCTCGGCCTCTCGGTAACAGTCCTACGTTTGTCTTTCTTTGTAATTTTTACCTCTATTAAACTGCCACCCTGAACGTAACAACCTTGAAATGACGGAATGAGATATTTTGTTGAGAACTGTAAGTCCGAGCGTAAATGCAGTACTGTATACTGTAGAAGAGTAGAGGACAAGTTATTGCACGATACTTTAGTAAAAGTATCAAACTGAGTTGGCACTGAACCTTGTTTAAAGTATTGATCACCTCAAAGAATGTTGATTTTCCTATTGTTTCCTTGCATGAAGTGTTCTTGTAGATACACCATTATAATTGACATTAGATTACGACCAGTGAGTATTTTTAGTGATCCTGAATTACGCGGCCAGTTCCCCAGGGCCAGTTCTTTCAAGTTTCCGAGAGTGGCCGTCAGGGTTATATACAGGTCCGACTGTACTTTATAATACTGACTTAGAATCAGTGAGGTCTTTACAAGAAAGGCCGAAGTTTGAGATTTTCGTATAAAGACCAGACGTTTGAGGTTAATACGTTGTTTATTATATAGTTTTTTGCTTTCCTTCTGCTTTAAGTTACTAAATGGCACTGAATCTTGTTTAAAGTATTGATCACTTGAGAGAATGTTGATTTTCCTATTGTTTCCTTGCATGAAGTGTTTTTGTAGATAGGCCATAAAATTTGACCATGTCCAGTGAATTTTTTTTAGTGATCCTGCATTACGCGGTCAGTTCAACTCAAGTCCCGAGGATGGCAATTATATACCGGTTCCACTGACTTAGAATGAGGTCTTTGCAAGACAATTTCAAGGCCAAAGTGAGCTCGATACGGAATCAAGCTCACTAACCATGTGGCCAAATGCAGTAATAAGAAATAGTAAAACGTGATTGGTCACTGGTTCACGGGAAAAAAAATTCTGTGAAGCGCTAAGTCTAATCGCAAATTAAATGTAGGTGTGCACATTTCTTACTCGCTTTCATGTCCCGCAAGTGAATGATAGCGCAAGTCCTATTCATAGGCGACGGGAAGCCACTTTGTGCAACGAAAGCTGGCTTTGTAATTTTAACGCGTTTTATTGTGACACATCGAAGTCTGTTGCTTGGAGACTGCACCTCAGAGGACTTTTTGAGACGTTATTTTCTGATTTAACTTTGGTGCACGCCCACACAGACTATATATGAGGTATTTGATCCCAATAACGGACCACTTGGTCAGCGGATCGTCTTGTGACGTCATATTGTTTTAAAAATAATCGCTCCAAAAGCATTTTCAGTTTCTCTTTAGAGGCATAGGTGATTGCGTATGCTGCCTTCATTACCAAATATATATTTGGAAGTCTTTCATATTGGCTTGATCTTTACGACCAGCAGAGGTAAGTGGTGTTTTGATCGGCTTTCAGGGAATAAAAATCGATCATGTGGACAATCGATACTGCGTGGAAGATATGTATGCTTCCGTAATGTTAGTTCCAGATGTATAGGGAAGAACTAAAACTTGCGTTTAGTTGAACTTGCTCGATATACAATACTTCTGGTATGATGATCGATTAATCTTGCCAATGCATGAGTTGTTTGTCATTGTCCAGCTTCGTTCATCATGTTCTTAGCCTACATTGACTATAGAACCGAAAGTTGTTTGTTGTGAGCCCTCCAACTTACAGGCGGGACATTCAATGGGCATTTTCCCCCTAATAACATTTTAAGGCGACACGGTGCAACTGTGCTTAATTTTTTAAAATCACCATCTTATCAATATGGCGTTTTACTTCACTAAAATTGGGGTGAATCTCGGTGGAGTGAGATTCATACACATAAAGATGGTCTGTCTAAGACTTGCCAAATAAATAACATGGATTAGAGGTGTAAAATGTCAAAAAAATTATCTTTTCGAGCAGATAATTTAAACTATGGATCAGTTGCTAACACAAAGCGTCGAAGCTAGTCTTCGATTTCGTATCTTGGAATTTATCTACTGTAAACAAGGCACAATAGTTGCGCAGTTCTAGGAATATAAAGAAAACACGTCATGTGACAACAACGTGACCTCGATGCAACGGATCGATTTAGGTTTTTGGTACTTTCTAAGTTTCTGTTACTTTGGAAAATCAGTTTGTAACATTACTGTTTCAATTTTCGAGTCAGCCTCTTTTCTCCCATATCGAAAGATAAGGTTTTCTGTCAGATTGACCTTTCTACACTCCATAACGTCTTAATTCAATTAATTTGTCCCCACTGAATAAGTCTATTTCTCGGAAAAGTTTATATTGATCAGATTTTCAGAAATGATATTCATTGAATGGTTGCATCCAAAGAAGACTGCATGTATTTTTAAAGATCATTGATAAAAAGCCCTGGTCATACTAATCTGTAAACAGTTAGGCTCATACACTCAAATCGGAAAAGCCGTCTCACTTATGTATTACTTCCATTTCGTGGAAACTTAGTCAGCCAATATACTCCTCTACAAATTTGTCCGTCAATCCATACTCAACTTTCCTAAACTTTGCGGTCTTCAATTCTAGATCTGTTAGAAACAAGATTTCAACCTTCATTTAGATGACCTTCGTGACAATGACACCAAGAAATTTATGGATTTACTGGATTTACCTTGGATCTAGTCATCACTCGTTCGTCAGATGATGTTGTTCTTGCTTCCCCTAAAGCTACTTTTCCCATCTCCGATCATTTTATTATTCAGTGTCCGATTGGCTTCCCGCGACCAGCTTTATCATGCAAAGAATTGACTTTTCGTAAACTTAAAAATATTGATATCGCCGAATTCTCGGCTGATATTGCCTCTTCTATGCTTTGTAGAAGCGTACATTGGGACAACATTGATGTACTCTCTGACTGCTTTAACATGACCCTTGCTGACATCTTGGACAAGCATGCCCCGCTTAAAACAAAGACTATGATAAATCGTCCTAGGATTCCGTGGTTTAATGATGACATTAAACTACTCAAGCGTAGACGTCGTCGCCTTGAAAAGAAAGCCTTGAAAACTGACCCCCCTAGCGACTGGAATAATTACCATAAAGTTCGTAGTCAGTACTCTGCACTTATTAAATCTGCACGTGTGAAGTATTATTCAACCCTAATTGACCAGTGTGCGGGTGACTCTCGCAAGCTATTTCATGTGGTTAATTCTCTGTCCAGGGAACCATTTGTGACGGCTCTTCCAGAGCACGATGATCCCACTAAGCTAGCAAACGAATTTGGCACCTTCTTCGTTAAAAAAATTGAAATCATAAAGGAAAATCTTGACAAGTTTCAAGTTCAAGAGCCCCGACTTGCTCCTGCTACTCCAAAGGAGAATCTGGAGAATTTTTCTTCTCTATCAATAGAGGAAGTGTGTAAGATTGTTCGAGAATCCTCCAATGCCTCATGTCGGTTGGATCCTGTTCCTACATGGCTAGTGAAGTCCTGTCTGGATGTATTAGCACCCTCTATCACTGAAGTGGTTAATCTCTCTCTTCTCAGTGGTTGTGTTCCAGAAAATTGGAGAACCGCTGCTGTCATCCCTCTATTGAAAAAACCTGGACTTGATTTGGTCTACAAAAATTTCCGCCCTGTCAGTAATCTTCCATTCATTTCCAAGGTAGTGGAAAAGGCTGCTCTTCAACAACTTCTCATCCACTGTGAGAAAAATGCCCCTCTTCCTAAATTCCAGTCTGGCTTCCGTAAGTATCACTCGACAGAGACTTCTCTATTAAAGGTTCAAAACGACATCTTAATGAATATGGACAATAAGGAAGTGACACTTCTCGTACTTTTGGACCTAAGTGCTGCTTTCGATACCATTGAACATTCCATTCTTCTGAATATTTTGCTACAGGATTTTGGAGTCGCAGGAACTGTTTTAAAGTGGTTCGACTCATTTCTTTCTGGTCGCAAACAACGTATACTTGTCGGTGATAAGACTTCTGACGACTTCAATCTGAACTGTGGAGTCCCCCAGGGTAGTTGTCTGGGGCCTGTTTTATTAACTCTCTACGTCTCTCGCCTTTTTAACATTATTTCACAGCACCTTCCTTCCTTCCATGGTTATGCTGACGACACCCAGATTTACTTCTCCTTTCGACCTTGTTCTATCCATTCAGAAATTAACGCTGGCTCTGTGATTGAAAAGTGCATCGCTGATGTTCGCTCTTGGTTTATTGGAAATCGTCTAATGATTAATGACGCGAAAACTGACTTTCTAATTATTGGCACCCGTCAACAACTTGAAAAAACATCTATTGAATCTATTATCATTGGTGACACCGTCATTAAACCCTTAGACAGCGTCCGGAATCTTGGGTCCTGGTTCGATGCTCATATGCGAATGAATGTTCACATAGGCAAGATTTGTAGCAAGGCTTTTCGCGGACTATACAACATTAGACAGATCAGAAAATTCCTTACCGTGGAATCCACAAAGACACTGATCCATGCCTTTGTATCTTCGCATCTTGATTACTGTAACGCACTTCTATTTGGTCTACCTAAATATCAGCTTGACCGTTTACAGAAAGTCCAGAATGCCGCGGCTAGAGTGATTTTTCAGATTGCAAAATTTGATCATATAACACCCGCTCTTATCGATTTATATTGGCTTCCAGTAACGTTTAGAGTTCAGTTCAAATTGCTCCTCTTTGTTTACAAGTCACTACACAACCAAAGTCCATCCTACATTACAGATCTTCTATCCGTCAAACCAGCTGCTAATTATGCTCTTCGTTCGTCTGGAAAATCTCTTCTGCTCGTTCCAAAAGTCAACTGCTCTACACTTGGGGATCGGGCCTTTGCTCATGCTGCACCTGTTTTATGGAACTCGCTGCCATTAACTATAAGATCAAGTGGCAGCCTCGCCATTTTTAAAAAGCAACTTAAAACATTTCTTTTTAAGAAAGCTTTTAATTTGTTGGAATAGTATGTTTAATTTTAATTTAGGATCTTTTCGAAATTTATTTAACCATAGCTTGACATAAATTTTTATTTATCAATTATTTATTAATTTAAATTATTGTAAAGCGCTTTTGAATATTCTTTATAGTTTTAGCGCTATAAAAATTCATTATTATTATTATTATTATTATTATTAT